>CM065591.1:121751467-121825826 GCA_033119425.1 Bufotes viridis | reverse complement strand
CTGCAAACAAATGTAGATAGGGAAATGATGAGTTAACATAAAAATAAATAAAAATTAAACAATATTAGTTGGAGTGAGGTCCCATAGCACAGAATCAGGCTTCAAGTCACCCACCAATGGAGAAGGTCACTTACTATTATTTGACCACAGCACCCAGACAAAGGAGAGAGGTCCCACAGCAGAGAACCAGGCATCATATCACCCACCACAGGAGTAGGCCACCATTTAGTTACTTTGACCCTACACCCAGACGGAGGAGAGAGGTTACACAGCAGAGAATCAGGCATTTAGATCACCCACCACAGGAGTAGGCCCCCCATTGAATCAGACCCTGGCAGCCATGTCAGATGGCACAACCATCAGCTTTATATCAATCAGCACAGGAGAGGCGACTTTGAAAGACTTTGACCTACACCCAGATGGAGGAGAGAGGTTTCACAGCAGAGAATCAGGCATCATATCAACCACCACAGGAGAAGCCACCATTTAGTTACTTTGACCCCTGCACCCAGGAAGAGGAGAGGCCCCACAGCACATATTCTGGCATCATATCAGCCACCACAGGAGAAGCCACCATTGAGTTACTTTGACCCCTGCACCCAGGAAGAGGAGAGAGGCACCACAGCACATATTCTGGCATCATATCAGCCACCACAGGAGAAGCCACCATTGAGTTACTTTGACCCCTGCACCCAGGAAGAGGAGAGAGGCCCCACAGCACATATTCTGGCATCATATCAGCCACCACAGGAGAAGCCACCATTGAGTTACTTTGACCCCGGCACCCAGGAAGAGGAGAGAGGCACCACAGCACATATTCTGGCATCATATCACACACCACAGGAGAAGGCCTCTTTCAGTGATTTAGGCCTTTGGACCCAGACAGAGGAGAGAGGCACCACAGCACATATTCTGGCATCATATCAGCCACCACAGGAGAAGCCACCATTGAGTTACTTTGACCCCTACCCAGGAAGAGGAGAGAGGCCCCACAGCACATATTCTGGCATCATATCTAACCACCACAGGAGAAGCCACCATTGAGTTACTTTGACCCCTGCACCCAGGAAGAGGAGAGAGGCACCACAGCACATATTCTGGCATCATATCAGCCACCACAGGAGAAGCCACCATTGAGTTGCTTTGACCCCTGCACCCAGGAAGAGGGAGAGGCCCCACAGCACATATTCTGGCATCATATCACCCACCACAGGAGTAGGCCACCATTTAGTTACTTTGACCCCTACACCCAGACGGAGGAGAGAGGTTACACAGCAGAGAATCAGGCATTTAGATCACCCACCACAGGAGTAGGCCACCATTGAATCAGACCCCGGCAACCATGTCCAGATGGCACAAGCATAAGCTTTATATCAATCAGCACAGGAGAAGGCGACTTTGACAGACTTTGACCCCTACACCCGGACGGAGGAGAGAGGTTTCAAAGCAGAGAATCAGGCATTTAGATCACCCACCACAGGAGTAGGCCCCAATTTAATGGGACCCCGGCAACCATGTCCAGATGGCACAACCATCAGCTTCATATCAATCAGCACAGGAGAAGGCGACTTTGAAAGACTTTGACCCTACACCCAGACGGAGGAGAGAGGTTTCACAGCAGAGAATCAGGCATTTAGATCACCCACCACAGGAGTAGGCCCCCATTGAATCAGACCCTGGCAACCATGTCAGATGGCACAACCATCAGCTTTATATCAATCAGCACAGGAGAAGGCGACTTTGAAAGACTTTGACCCCTACACCCAGATGGAGGAGAGAGGTTTCACAGCAGAGAATCAGGCATCATATCAACCACCACAGGAGAAGCCACCATTTAGTTACTTTGACCCCTGCACCCAGGAAGAGAGAGAGGCCCCACAGCACATATTCTGGCATCATATCAGCCACCACAGGAGAAGCCACCATTGAGTTACTTTGACCCCTGCACCCAGGAAGAGGAGAGAGGCCCCACAGCACATATTCTGGCATCATACTAACCACCACAGGAGAAGCCACCATTGAGTTACTTTGACCCCTGCACCCAGGAAGAGAGAGAGGCCCCACAGCACATATTCTGGCATCATATCAGCCACCACAGGAGAAGCCACCATTGAGTTACTTTGACCCCGCACCCAGGAAGAGGAGAGAGGCACCACAGCACATATTCAGGCATCATATCACACACCACAGGAGAAGGCCTCTTTCAGTGATTTAGGCCTTTGGACCCAGACAGAGGAGAGAGGCACCACAGCACATATTCTGGCATCATATCAGCCACCACAGGAGAAGCCACCATTGAGTTACTTTGACCCCTGCACCCAGGAAGAGGAGAGGCCCCACAGCACATATTCTGGCATCATACTAACCACCACAGGAGAAGCCACCATTGAGTTACTTTGACCCCGCACCCAGGAAGAGGAGAGAGGCACCACAGCACATATTCTGGCATCATATCAGCCACCACAGGAGAAGCCACCATTGAGTTACTTTGACCCTGCACCCAGGAGAGGAGAGAGGCCCCACAGCACATATTCTGGCATCATATCAGCCACCACAGGAGAAGCCACCATTTAGTTACTTTGACCCCTTCACCCAAACAGAGGAGAGAGGTTCCACATCAGAGAATCAGGCATCATATCAACCACCACAGGAGTAGGCCACAATTTAGTTTATTTGACCCCTGCACCCAGGAAGAGGAGAGAGGCCCCACAGCACATATTCTGGCATCATATCACACACCACAGGAGAAGGCCTCTTTCAGTGATTTAGGCCTTTGGACCCAGACAGAGGAGAGAGGTCAGAGATTAGCTTCATATCCCCCAGCACAGCAGAAGACCGCTTTATTTGACTTAGGCCTCAGCACCCAGACAGAAGACAGAGGTAGCATGGCAGAGGTTATGGCTTCATGTCACCCGTTAGTTTAACCACTTGCCGCCACGCTAACGCCGATGGGCGTCAGCGCGGCGGCTCTCTCAGGTCTCACTGCCGCCTATCGGCGTCATCTCGTGAGACCCGAGATTTCACATGAGCGCGCGCGCGTCGTGCGTGCGCGTTCATGTGATCGGAGCAGGACAACTGAAACTACAGCCTGCCAGCGCTGATCATGCGCTGGCAGGCTGTAGATCTTGAGAAAAACCGCATTTAAATCGCATATCAGGCGCTGTTTTTAAACAGCGTCTGATATACCTGCTATCTGCTCGTCTGGTGGTCCCTTTGTTTGGGACCACCAGAGAAGCTATAGAAAAAGTGCACCAATCACTACACACACCCCCCACCCCCATCACTGATTAACCCCTGATCACCCATGTCACCCCCTGATCACCCCTGTCACCCCCCTGTCACTAATCACCCCCTACAGGCTCATTCAGGCGTCCGTATGTGTTTTGCGGATCCATGGATCTGCGGATCCATGGATCTGCGGATCCGCAAAAATACGGACACCGGCAATGCGCTTTCCGCATTTTGCAGATCCGCACAGAACTATATAGAAAATGCTTTTTCTTGTCCGCAGTGCGGACAAGAATAGGACATGTTCTATATTTTTGCGAGCGGAAGTGCAGACCCGGAGCGCGGATCCGTAATTCCGGATCCGAGCGGGACAAAGTCTGTCCCCATAGAAATGAATGGGTCCGCAATTCCGTTCCGCAAACAGAATTTCGGACGTGTGAATGGGGCATAAGGGTCCCGTTATCACCGCCAGTTAGTTAGCTACTTGTTAGTTAGCTAGCGCCCCACCGCACCGCAGTCACTGATTTTGGCAGAGATTTTTCATCCACATTGATCGATGCGAATGAAAAAATCTGTGCCGTTCATTTTTTTTTTTTTTCAGCGCAGAGGCTGAACGGAAAAAAATCTCATTACCCGTATGCTCAATATACGGAGAATCGCAGAAACTCCTAATGCTGGCCATACGTGTAATGATTGCGGAGACCCTAAAATGCCAGGACAGTATAAATACCCCACATGTGACCCCATTTTAGAAAGAAGACACCCCAAGGTATTCCGTGAGGGGTATGGTGAGTTCATGCAAAATTTTATTTTTGTCACAAGTTAGTGGAATATGAGACTTTGTAAAAAAATATATATATATATATATATATATATATATCAATTTCCGCTAACTTGTGTCAAAAATTTTTTTCTGTGAACTCGCCATGCCCCTCAGCAGAATACCTTGGGGTGTCTTCTTTCCACAATGGGGTCACATGTGGGTATTTATACTGCCCTGGCATTTTAGGAGTCCTAAAGCGTGAGAATCCAAATACGTAAAAATGGCCTGTGAAATCCTAAAGGTACTCATTGGTTTTAGGGCCCTTGCGCATCTTGGCTGCAAAAAGTGTCACACATGTGGTATCGCCGTACTCAGGAGAAGTAGGGCAATGTGTTTTGGGGTGTATTTTACATATACCCATACTGTGTGTGAGAAATATCGCTGTAAACGACAACTTTTTAAAAATTTTTATTCAAAGTTGGCAATTTACAGAGATATTTCTCTCACCCAGCATGGGTATATGTAAAAATACACCCCAAAACACATTGCTCTACTTCTCCTGAGTACGGCGATACCACATGGTGACACTTTTTGCAGCCAAGATGCGCAAAGGCCCAAATTCCAATGAGTACCTTTAGGAGGGCATTTTACGCATTTTCTTCTCACGCTTTAGGGCCCCTAAAATGCCAGGGCAGTATAAATACCCCACATGTGACCCCATTTTGGAAAGAAGACACCCCAAGGTATTCGCTGAGGGGCATAGTGAGTCCATGAAAAATTAAACTTTTTATCAAAAGTTAGCGGAAAGGGAGACTTTGTGAGAAAAACAATAAAAATCAATTTCCACTAACTTGTGCCAAAATTTTTTTCTATGAACTCGCCATGCCCCTCATGGAATACCTTGGGGTGTCTTCTTTCCAAAATGGAGTCACATGTGGGTATTTATACTGCCCTGGCATTTTAGGAGCCCTAAAGCATGAGAAGAAAAATGCGTAAAAATGCCCTCCTAAAAGGTACTCATGGGAATTTGGGCCCTTTGCGCATCTTGGCTGCAAAAAGTGTCACTCATGTGGTATCGCCGTACTCAGGAGAAGTAGGGCAATGTGTTTTGGGGTGTATTTTTACATATACCCATGTTGGGTGAGAGAAATATCTCTGTAAACTGACAACTTTGTATAAAAAAATTTAAAAAGTTGTCGTTTACAGCGATATTTCTCACTCACAGTATGGGTATATGTAAAATACACCCCAAACTGCCTACTTCTCCTAGTACGGCGATACCACATGTGTGACTTTTTGCAGCCAAGATGCAAAGCCCTAAAACAATGAGTACCTTTAGGATTTCACAGGGCATTTTTACGCATTTAGATTCTCACGCTTTAGGTTCCCTAAAATGCCAGGTGAGTATAAATACCCCACATGTGACCCCATTTTGGAAAGAAGACACCCCAAGGTATTCCGTGAGGGGCATGGCGAGTTCACAGAATTTTTTTTTTTGGCACAAGTTAGCGGAAATTGATATATTTTTATTTTTTTATTTTGTTTTTACAAAGTCTCATATTCCACTAACTTGTGACAAAAATAAAATTTTACATGAACTCACCATACCCCTCACGGAATACCTTGGGGTGTCTTCTTTCAAAATGGGGTCACATGTGGGGTATTTATACTGTCCTGGCATTTTAGGGGCCCCTAAAGCGTGAGAAGAAGTCTGGAATCCAAATGCGTAAAAATGCCCTGTGAAATCCTAAAGGTACTCATTGGAATTAGGGCTCTTTGCACCTAGGCTGCAAAAGTGTCACACATGTGGTATCGTCGTACTCAGGAGAGTGGGCAATGTGTTTGGGGTGTATTTTTATATATACCCTGCTGGTGTGAGAAATATCTCTGTAAACGACAATTTTTAAATTTTTTATACAAAGTTGTCAGTTTACAGAGATATTTCTCTCACCCAACATAGGTATATGTAAAATACACCCCAAAACACATTGCCCTACTTCTCCTGAGTACGGCGATACCACATGAGTGCCACTTTTTGCAGCCTGCAGCGCAAAGGGCTCTAAAACCAATGAGTACCTTTAGCTTTACATGGCGGCTCACAATTTAGCCCCGCCCAAAATGCCAGAACAGTACAAACACCCCACAAATGACCCCATTTCGGAAAGTAGACACCCCAAGGTATTCACTGAGGGGCATAATGAGCCCGTATGAGATTTTTTTTTTTTTGCCAGAAGTTAGCAGAAATGGAAACTTTATTATTATTTTTTCCTCAGAAAGTGTCATTTTCCGCTAACTTGTGAAAAAAATGAAATGATACATGAACTCACCATGCCCCTCCGTGAATACTTTGGGGTGTCTTCTTTCTAAAATGGTGTGATTTGGGGGTATTTATACTATCCTGACATTCTAGCACCTGAGGAAACATGACAGGCGCTCAGAAAGTCAGACCTGCTTCAAAATGCCGAAATTCACTTTTTGCACCATAGTTTGTAAACGCTATAACTTTTACCCAAACCAATAAATATACACTTATTGGACTTTTTTTATCAAAGACATGTAGAACAATACATTTAGAGAAAAATTTATATAGAAATGTAGTTTTTAAAAAAATTTACAACAGAAAGTGAAAAATGTCATTTTTTGCAAAAATGTCGTTACATTTTTATTAATAGCAAAAAAGTAAAAATGTCAGCAACAATGAAATACCACCAAATGAAAGCTCTATTAGTGAGAAGAAAAGGAGGTAAAATTCATTTGGGTGGTAAGTTGCATGACGGAGCAATAAACGGTGAAAGTAGTGTAGTCGGATTTGTAAAAAGGGCCTGGTCACTAGGGGGGTATAAACCTGTGGTCTTCAAGTGGTTAACCGGCCACTTTCATCTGGTTAGGCCCCGGCGCCCAGACAGAGAAGAGTTTCATTCAACTGTGGGTTTCATAAAATTTGTATCAAATAAAGAAGTGGCCCGTAGCACAACAAGACATGTTTTAGGCAGTTAATAAGGACTACTCTGCACAAGGGAGGGACAGGTCCTGTGGGATCCATGCCTGGTTCATCTTTATGAAGGTCAGCTTGTCCACGTTGGCTGTGGACAGGCGGCTGCGCTTGTCAGTAACGACGCCCCTGCCGTGCTGAATACGCTGCTCAGATAAAACGCTGGCCGCCGGGCAGGAAAGCACCTCCAAGGCATAACATGCTAACTCTGGCCACGTGGACAATTTCGAAACCCAGTAGTTGAATGGGGCCGAACCATCCGTCAGGATGTGGAGGTGTGCAGACATACTGTTCAACCATGTTAGTGAAATGCTGCCTCCTGCTAACATCGCTCCGTATCAGGTGTCGGTGCAGATAGCTGTGGCGTGGAGACAAAACTTTTCCACATTTCTGCCATGCTAACCCTGCCCTCAGATGAGCTGGCCGTGACACAGCTGCGTTGGCGACCTCTTGCCACTCCTCTGCCTTCACCTTCCACCTGTTCCCTGTGACATGTGGGAATGCTCAAGAGCGCTCTATCAGCGCAGCGCTTGTACTCGCGCATCTTACGGTCGCGCTCCAGTTCAGGAATTAAAGTGGGCACATTGTCTTTATACCTGGGATCCAGCAGGGTGGCCACCCAGTAGTCTGCACACGTTAAAACGTGGGCAACTCTGCTGTCGTTGCGCAGGCATTGGAGCATATATTCGCTCATGTGGGCCAGGCTACCCATGGGTAAGGACAAGCTGTCCTCTGTGGGAGGCGATCGTCATCGTCCACCGTATCCCCCCAGCCACGCACCAGTGATGGGCCTGGGCTGCCACCCCGCTGTGAACTTGCGCCATCCTCGTCCCCTCCACCTCCTCCTCCTCATCCTCCTCGTCCTCCAGTACAGTGCCTTGGCTGGCGACTTGTGAACCTGTCCTCTGCTGCTTAAACAAACCTCCCTCTGAGCCACTTCGAACAGACTGGCCCGAAGTGTTAGAAACGAGCCCTCATCCTCCTCCTCCTCCTCCACCTGGGCCACCTCCTCTAACATCATTGCCCTAAGTGTTTTCTCAAGGAGACATAGAAGTGGTATTGTAACGCTGATAACAGTGTCATCGCCACTGGCCATGTTGGTGGAGTACTCGAAACAGCGCAGCAGGGCACACAGGTCTCGCATGGAGGCCCAATCATTGGTGGTGAAGTGGTGCTGTTCGGCAGTACGACTGACGCGAAGCGTGCTGCAGCTGAAACTCCACTATGGCCTGCTGCTGCTCGCACAGTCTCTCCAGCATGTGCAAGGTGGAGTTCCACCGGTGGGCACGTCGCATATGAGGCGGTGAGCGGGAAGGCCGAAGTTCCGCTGTAGCGCAGACAGGCGAGCAGCGGCAGGATGTGAACGGCGGAAGCGCGCACAGACGGCCCGCACTTTATGCAGCAGCTCTGACATGTTGGGGTAGTGGTGAATGAACCTCTGCACCACCAAGTTCAGCACATGCGCCAGGCAAGGGATGTGCGCCAAACCGGCTAGTCCCAGAGCTGCCACGAGATTTCGCCCATTATCGCATACCACCAGGCCTGGCTTGAGGCCCACCGGCAGAAACCACTCGTCGGTCTGTTGTTCAATACCCCGCCACAACTCCTTTGCGCTGTGGGGCCTGTCCCCCAAACATATGAGTTTCAGAATGGCCTGCTGACGTCTACCCCGGGCTGTGCTGAAGTTGGTGGTGAAGGTGTGTGGCTGACCGGATGAGCTGGTGGAAGCAGTGGAGGAGGAAGCCGAGTAGGAGGAGGAGGCTACAGGAGGCAGAGAATGATGCCCTGCGATCCTAGGGGGCGGAAGGACGTGCGCCAAGGAACTGTCCGCCGGGGCCCAGCCGCCACTACATTCATCCAGTGTGCAGTTAGTGAGATATAGCGTCCCTGGCCGTGCTTACTGGTCCACGATCTGTGGTTAGGTGGACCTTGCCACAAATGGCGCTGCGCAGTGCACACTTGATTTTATCGGACACTTGCATGTGCAGGGAAGGCACGGCTGTCTTGGAGAAGTAGTGGCGGCTGGGAACCACATACTGCGGGACAGCCATGGCCATCAGCTGTTTGAAGCTGTCTGTGTCCACCAGCCGGAATGACAGCATTTCAAAGGCCAGCAGTTTAGAAATGCTGGCGTTCAGGCCAAGGGCTCGAGGGTGACTCGGGGGAATTTGCGCTTCCTCTCTAAGGTTTGAGATATTGAGAGCTGAACGCTGCTGTGTGATATAGTGGAGACGCTAGTTGACGGTGGCGGTGGTGGTGGTGTCGGTGGCACATCCTCTGTTTGCTGCTCGGCAGGTGGCAACATTCCTCTCGAGGCGGAAGCCGAGGCAGCAGCGGTAGAGGGAGCAGGGGGAGCCTCAGCGAGTGCCTGGTTTTTAAGGTGTGTACCCCACTGCAGTTCATGCTTTGCATGTAGATGCCTGGTCATGCAGGTTGTGCTGAGGTTCAGAACGTTAATGCCTCGCCTCAGGCTCTGATGGCAGAGCGTGCAAGTCACTCGGGTCTTGTCGGTAGGACATTGTTTAAAGAAGTGCCATGCCAGGGAACTCTTTGAAGCTGCCTTTGTGGGGCTGGGTCCCTGTTGGCGATGTCCAGTAGCAGGCGAACTCTGGGGCGGCGGCTCGCCTGCTTTGGCCCCCTGCTCCTCTTTTGGCTTCGCTGTTGTCTCGGTCTCACCACTACCTCTTCCTCTGAACTGTGAAAGTCATCGCCACGACCTTCAGTCCATGTGGGGTCTAAGACCTCATCGTCCTCTGCATCGTCTTCCACCCAGTCTCCCTCCCTGACCTCCTCCTGTTCAGTCTGCACACTGCAAAAAGACGCGGCAGTGGGCACCTGTGTTTCGTCATCATCAGAGACGTCGGTGACTCTGCTGTGGTGGTATTCCCATGTCCTCTTCATCTGGAGACATAAGTGGTTGTGCGCCAGTGCATGGTATGTCTTCCTCCACTGGGGAAGGGCTAGGTGGACGCCCTGGGAAACCCTGGAAGCAGAGTCTTCAAACAGAAGAAGAGACTGCTGCATAACTTGTGGCTCAGACCGTTTCCCTGATATGCTTGGGGGTGATGTGACAGACTGATGGGCTTGGTTTTCAGGTGCCACCTGTGCGCTTTCCGCAGAAGACTGGGTGGAAGACCATGTGGTGAACGTGCTGGAAGCACTGTCGGCCACCCAATCGATTAATGCCTGTACCTGCTCAGGCCTTACCATCCTAAGAGCGGCATTGGGCCCCACGAGATATTGCGGTACATTCTGCCGGCTAGTTGAGGGAGTTCGTTCCCTACTGTGTGCGCCTGAGCCGAACGGCCACGTCCTCTACCAGCAACAGAGGCTCCACGGACACCACCACGACCGCGTCCTCGTCCCTTAATAGTATTTTTCTTCATTGTTGCGATTCAACTCGCACCACAATGAAATATATTATTTTTTATAAGCAAAATCCCTCACTGGAATACTTTCAGTCTTTTGACTGTATGGATTACAGATGGAATGACTGTTATATGTGAGTACCGCTTTCTTTGACAGATTCTAGTATGGGTACATATATGTTTTCCCAACCCCAGCACATTAGTTTGCTAATTCCAGATGTATGAAACGCAGGCCTAACTGTATCTAGTATATTGAACGCCAGATAAACTAATCTTGGCCTTTTTTAAATAAAAAAATTCCCTCACTGGAATACTTTCAGTCTTTTGACTGTATGGATTACAGATGGAATGACTGTTATATGTGAGTACCGCTTTCTTTGACAGATTCTAGTATGGGTACATATATGTTTTCCCAACCCCAGCACATTAGTTTGCTAATTCCAGATGTATGAAACGCAGGCCTAACTGTATCTAGTATATTGAACGCCAGATAAACTAACTTGGCCTTTTTTAAATAAAAAAATTCCCTCACTGGAATACTTTCAGTCTTTTGACTGTATGGATTACAGATGGAATGACTGTTATATGTGAGTACCGCTTTCTTTGACAGATTCTAGTATGGGTACATATATGTTTTCCCAACCCCAGCACATTAGTTTGCTAATTCCAGATGTATGAAACGCAGGCCTAACTGTATCTAGTATATTGAACGCCAGATAAACTAACTTGGCCTTTTTTAAATAAAAAAATTCCCTCACTGGAATACTTTCAGTCTTTTGACTGTATGGATTACAGATGGAATGACTGTTATATGTGAGTACCGCTTTCTTTGACAGATTCTAGTATGGGTACATATATGTTTTCCCAACCCCAGCACATTAGTTTGCTAATTCCAGATGTATGAAACGCAGGCCTAACTGTATCTAGTATATTGAACGCCAGATAAACTAACTTGGCCTTTTTTAAATAAAAAATTCCCTCACTGGAATACTTTCAGTCTTTTGACTGTATGGATTACAGATGGAATGACTGTTATATGTGAGTACCGCTTTCTTTGACAGATTCTAGTATGGGTACATATATGTTTTCCCAACCCCAGCACATTAGTTTGCTAATTCCAGATGTATGAAACGCAGGCCTAACTGTATCTAGTATATTGAACGCCAGATAAACTAACTTGGCCTTTTTTAAATAAAAAATTCCCTCACTGGAATACTTTCAGTCTTTTGACTGTATGGATTACAGATGGAATGACTGTTATATGTGAGTACCGCTTTCTTTGACAGATTCTAGTATGGGTACATATATGTTTTCCCAACCCCAGCACATTAGTTTGCTAATTCCAGATGTATGAAACGCAGGCCTAACTGTATCTAGTATATTGAACGCCAGATAAACTAACTTGGCCTTTTTAAATAAAAAAATTCCCTCACTGGAATACTTTCAGTCTTTTTGACTGTATGGATTACAGATGGAATGACTGTTATATGTGAGTACCGCTTTCTTTGACAGATTCTAGTATGGGTACATATATGTTTTCCCAACCCCAGCACATTAGTTTGCTAATTCCAGATGTATGAAACGCAGGCCTAACTGTATCTAGTATATTGAACGCCAGATAAACTAACTTGGCCTTTTTTAAATAAAAAAATTCCCTCACTGGAATACTTTCAGTCTTTTGACTGTATGGATTACAGATGGAATGACTGTTATATGTGAGTACCGCTTTCTTTGACAGATTCTAGTATGGGTACATATATGTTTTCCCAACCCCAGCACATTAATTTGCTAATTCCAGATGTATGAAACGCAGGCCTAACTGTATCTAGTATATTGAACGCCAGATAAACTAACTTGGCCTTTTTTAAATAAAAATTCCCTCACTGGAATACTTTCAGTCTTTTGACTGTATGGATTACAGATGGAATGACTGTTATATGTGAGTACCGCTTTCTTTGACAGATTCTAGTATGGGTACATATATGTTTTCCCAACCCCAGCACATTAATTTGCTAATTCCAGATGTATGAAACGCAGGCCTAACTGTATCTAGTATATTGAACGCCAGATAAACTAACTTGGCCTTTTTAAATAAAAAAATTCCCTCACTGGAATACTTTCAGTCTTTTGACTGTATGGATTACAGGTGGACTGGTATTAGTAGGGGTGACACAAGCACACCCAAGTCCCTGATGTAGGATTTCTATGGCACAGACCACTATTACAAGTGATTAATGGACGTTGGGAGAGATTGTGCTGCAGCACTAGTCCCAAGATGGCCGCGCCTATCAGCCCAGTAACATGTGCCACAAAATGGTCTGCACAACCTTTAAAAAAATAGCCTTGGACTGTGCTGCTAAATCGCTATTGGTCTGAATCCCAGGTGTAGATGTCTGACTTGTTTGGAGCTTTGAATGCACACTGTGGCAGCTTCTGCTGCAGCACTACAAGTCGCAAATGGCGGCCGGCGGTCAGCCCAGGTACATGTGGATGGAAAAATCACTCTGGCCACTCTAAAAATAGCCAATCCCTATCAAAAAGCAGCTCAGCTGCAGTTGTTCAGATGAATCACAGGTGGAGGAGAGAAATTTGCTTCCAGTTATTCAATTATCCCTGCCTATTCTCGCCCTAGCATCAGCTGCGTCTATCCCTGTTCTATTCACATCGGGAGTGAGCACGTCCCGACGTGCGCACAAGCTTATAAAGAGGCTGAGTCACATGCTGCACTCGGCCAATCACAGCCTTGCCAATAGTAGGCATGGCTGCGATGGCATCTTAGGGCAAGTAGTATGATGCATGTTGATTGGCTGCTTTGCAGCCTTTCAAAATGCGCCTAAATACATGCCGAACGACGAACCCGAACCCGAACTTTTTTGAAAATGTCCGGGTTCGGGTCCGGGTCCCGGACACCCCAAAATTCGGTACGAACCCGAACGATGCTCGAACTGTTCGCTCAACACTAAACAAGAACAAATTGCTGGAATGACAGAGCTGTATAATGGCTTTTTGGATCCCCAAATAATCTTTCCCTGCACTTGTAAATCGCTTTTCTAGCACTGTCTCTAGCACCTTCTGACGTCTCTCCC
Organism: Bufotes viridis; assembly: GCA_033119425.1. Taxonomy (NCBI): domain Eukaryota; kingdom Metazoa; phylum Chordata; class Amphibia; order Anura; family Bufonidae; genus Bufotes; species Bufotes viridis. The sequence continues at coordinate 121,812,389 of CM065591.1, read as the reverse complement.
TGCACTAAGATGCTGTGAAATGATTCCTCCCTATCCTTTCCCAGCACTTATAAATCGTTTGTTCAAATTTTTTTTTCACATTTTGCTATTTTTGTCCCTAGCACCTTCTCACGTCTGTCCCTGCAGAATGCTGGAAAATGTCTGAATCCAAAATGGCCGCCCTATTTATGGGCCTGTGACATCACAGGGCTGTCTGGCTGCTGATTGGCTGCATGCATGGCATTATGGGTCATCCCATCTTCCCAGAGTTCCTTGCCCCATGTCCTCACATGCGCGTTCACAGTGAGGCAGAGCTGAGAAGTGAAACTACAGCCTGCCAGCCGTGATCATTGGCTGGCAGGCTGTCATTTTTTAAATCAACCAATGAAATGTGTATATCAGACGCTATTTACAAAATATACCTGCTGCCTGCTCCTCTGGTGGTCCCTTTTGCTTGGATCGACCACCAGAGGACACAAGCAGCTCCATAAGTAGCACCAATCACCACATTTACACCCCCCTGATCACCCCCCTGTCACTGATCACCCCCCTGTAAGGGTCCCTAATCACCACCAGGTAGTTATCTACTTGTTAGGTAGTTAGCGCCAAGCCCACCATAATGCAGTTACTGATTAGTCGCTGATTAGCGTCATCGCTCTAATACTAATACTGCACTAATACTAATATAGTATCTGAAAGTGATCCAGACTGATTGCAATCAGATCTATATTAGTACATTAGGGTCACCTTAGGCTCTATAAAAAACGCAGTGTTCGCCCGATCAGGCCTGATCTTGTGCGCACACTTGCGTTCAGTCTGCCCCACCGCAGTGACAGAAATTTTCTTTTTTCTGATCACTGCAAAAACACAGTAAAATCGCTGCGCCGCTATAAAAGATCACTTTTGAGTTTTTGGATCTTTATTAGCGATCACAGCGTTACTTCGCAAGCACTCCTTTTTACTAGGCAGGTGTGCTCTTTTTCCTGGGTAGTCTCAGAGGAATACCCCCTAAATTTAGTTACTCCAAAATGGCAAAAAAGGGGTTTTCTGCTGAAGAGGCCTACAGGATTCTGGCCGTGATGGATGAAAGCGATGGGAATGCTTCACCCGCTGAATCCAGTGGTTCAGAATATGAACCTGTAGACAGCAGTGGCACTCTAACCGCTAGCGAGGTTGAGGTCCCTGCTACAGTCAGGCGTACCCGACCCCATGTCAGTGTTTCGCATACCCCGCGTGATGAGCCTCATATGCAGCAGAGTGGTGCTAGCGCTGACCTTTTTTACGGTGCGGCATACACCAGCAGCGCAGCACATCCTGGACCTACTACCAGCACTGCTGTATTCTCTGGTGAAGTGGCGAGCACCGGAAGGGCAGTTCAAGCTGGTACGGTGGCACGTGCACTAACTCCCCCGTCGCAGCCACCGCATTCTCAGGCCCGTAGAGCCCTTAGTCTCCCAGAGGTGCTGGCAAACCCTAATTGGCAATCCCCTGCTTCTTCCGCACCTGTATTGCCCCCTTTCACCGCCCAGTCAGGAGTTTGCATGGAGACAGCTCATTTTGTATCGGCCCTTGATTTTTTTGAGCTGTTCTTCACAGCGGATCTCCTTGACTTAGTTGTGGCAGAAACCAACCGCTACGCCACAGACTATATTACCGCCAATCCGGAATGCTTATATTCCTAGCCTTTCCGGTGGAAACCAGTCCCAGTTTCCGAGTTTAATTTTTTTTTGGGCCTTATCCTCAGCAAGGGTCTAACTAAAAAAAAATGTATTGCGGTCATATTGGTCTAAAGACCGAATACATTACATACCCATGTTCTCTGCTGCAATGTCCAGGGCACGTTTTGAGGTCATCATGCGCTTTATGCATTTCGCTGACAATAAAACCTGTCATCCAAGAGGCCACCCTGCTTATGACCGGCTCCACAAAATTCGGCCCCTCATAGACCATTTGTCATCCAGATTTGCAGATGTGTATGTCCCTAATCAGAACATCTGCATAGACGAGTCCCTAGTACATTTTACCGGGCGCCTTGGCATCAAACAGTACATCTCCAGCAAGCGCGCCCAATACGGGGTCAAAGTGTATAAGCTCTGTGAAAGGGCCACAGGCTATACATATGGTTTTAGGGTCTATGAGGGAAAAGACTCAAAACTGGAGCAGGTCGGAGGCCCTGACTACCTGGGAGCAGTGGCAAGATTGTCTGGGACTTGGTGTCACCCTTACTACACAAGGGTACCACTTATACGTGGACAATTTTTACACAAGTGTGGCCCTCTTTCGGCACTTACATCTAGTCAGAATTCAAAGCTGTGGCACCGCGCGACCTAGTCGCCGGGGCTTCCCCCAACGGCCCGTTAATACCAGACTTGCACGGGGGGAGAGGGCTGCCTTGTGTGACCAAGAACTGCTCGCAGTGAAGTGGAGGGACAAGAGGGATGTTTACCTTCTGTCCACCATTCAGGTGGACACGACTGTACAAATTGAATGGGCAACCAGTGTCATTGAAAAACCCATCTCTGTCCACGATTATAACCTTCACATGGGAGGGGTGGACTTCAATGACCAGATGTTGGCTCCATATTTAGTATCCCGCCGCACCAGACGCTGGTATAAGAAGGTGTCTGTATAGTTAATTCAATTGGCTGTATATAATAGTTTCGTTCTCTACAGTAAGGCTTGGTGAACGGGATCTTTTCTTAAATTCCAGGAAGAGATCATTTCGGAACTCCTGTATCCAGGAGGTTCTGTGCCTCAAGTCCCTGATGTAGTGAGCCGGCTACATGAGAGACACTTCCCCAGTGTCTTTCCTGGTACCCCAACCCACCGTTCCCCAAGAAAAAGATGTCGTGTCTGTAGCAGGGCTGGAAGTGACACCACAGTTTTTTGTGCTGACTGCCCTGACCAGCCTGCCCTGTGCATAGGGGAGTGTTTCTGCAAGTACCACACACAGGTACACTATTAGTATAGGGATTGACACAGGACAGGCATACAGGGGTCTTAGGGCCCTTGCACACGGCGTTGCTCACGCATCGTGATCGCAAAGGAGCTCCCGGCCTGATTTCTCCCTCACAGATGGGGTCGCATAGCATTATATTGATTTATGATGCTAAGTAACCCTTACAGTTCTGGAATGCATTGGATAGCACTGGCATACTGCTGCCAGTGCTATCCAATGCATTCTAGAACTGTAAGGCTTACACAGCATCATAAATCAATATGATGCTATGCGACCACGTCTATGCAGGAGAAGTCAGGCTGGTAGCTCCTTTGCGATCACGATGCGTGAGCAACGCTCGTGTGCAAGGGCCCTTAGGGCCCTTTAACACAGAGCTGTCACAAACCTTTCCTTTCACCTGGGACAAAGTGCATAATGTACTTTGTCACATCTATGGGTGATTTGCGCTTTGCACATTGTCCCATGGGGAAGGAGAGGTTTATCTTAAAAAGGCCTCATGCACACGGCCATGCATGGACCGTGGTATCCCGGCCTGGCGCTCCTGCTGTCAGATGGATGCCAGGCCGGGATACTACGATCTGTGCACGGCCGTGTGCATGAGGCCTTAAGTTAAAAAATATATAAATCACAGATAAGCAAAAAAGTTCAAGTTATGTTTCAAATGTTCAATAAAGTTAATGTTCTGTCTCTAATGTTATATAAAGTTAATGTTAATAAATTTATAGTGTTGCTGCCTGTTTTTTTTTCTTTTTTTTTACTTTCTAGGTGGACCCAGCGATCAACCAGCTGCAGCACTGATGTGCATTCTGAGAGAAGCATTGCGCTGCTGTCAGATTACATGTGAAGTCAGTGCATGCGGCGCTGCAGGACACGATTTCTTCTCCGCAGTACAGGTACGTTTGCCCAGGCATATGAGCTGAGGAGAGGTGTTGGAGTTCATATGCTTTGGCAAACACTTTGTATCAAAAATCTGGCAAAGATGTCTTCCTCCACAACGATCGATTGATCGATGTGAATGGAGAAATCACGTTTGCCAGGACATAGGAGCTGAAGTGGGTATGGATGTTTGGGCGGAGCCCCTATGTCCTGGCAATCGCCAGGCCCCTCCATTTTTTCTTGCATATTTTTTGGCAGAGATTTTTTCATCCACAGTGATCGATGCGAATGAAGAAATCTGTGTTGTTCAATTTTTCCTTCAGCCCAGAGGCTGAACAGAAAAAAAAATCTCATTACCCATATGCTCAATATAAGTAGAATAGCAGAAACTCCTAATGCTGGCCATATGTAAAAGTACACCCCAAAACACATTGCCCTACTTCTCCTGAGTACAGCGATACCACATGAGTGACACTTTTCTGCAGCCAAGATCCAAAGGGGCCCTAATTCCAATGAGTACCTTTAGAATTTCAAAGGGCATTTTTACGCATTTGGATTCCAGGCTTCTTCTCACGCTTTAGAGACCCCTAAAATGCCAGGGCAGTAAAAATACCCCACAAGTAACCCCATTTTAGAAAGTAGACACCCCAAGGTATTCCGTGCAGGGTATGGTGAGTTCATGTAAAATTTTATTTTTTGTCACAAGTTAGTGGAATATGAGTCTTTGTAAGAAAAAAAAGAAAATTTATAAATAAAAAAATCAATTTCCGCTAACTTGTGCCAAAAAAAAAAAAATTCTATGAACTCGCTATGCCCTCAGAAAATACCTTGGGGTATCTTCTTTCTAAAATGGGGTCACTTGTGGGGTATTTATACTGCCCTGGCATTTTAGGGGCCCCTAATGCGTGAGAAGTCGTTTGGAATTCAAATGCGTAAAAATGCCCTGTGAAATCCTAAAGGTACTCATTGGAATTCGGGCCCCTTTGCGCATCTTGGCTGCAAAAAGTGTCACTCATGGTATCGCCGTACTCAGTAGAAGTAGGGCAATGTGCTTGGGGTGTATTTTACATATACCCATGCTGGTGTGAGAAATATCTCTGTAAATGACAACTTTGAGATATTTCTCTCACCCGGCATGGGTATATGTAAAAATACACCCCAAAACACATTGCCCTACTTCTCTTGAGTATGTCGATACCACATGTGTGCCATTTTTTTGCAGCCTAGGTGCGTAAAGGGGAAGAAAGTCCAACGAGTACCTTTAGGCTTTACAGAGTTGCTCACAATTTAGCCCCGGCCGAAATGCCAGAACAGTAAACACACCCCACAAATGACCCCATTTCAGAGAGTAGACACCCCAAGGTATTCACTGATGGGCTTAGTGAGTCTGTGGGAGATTTTATTTTTTATTTCCAGTAGTTAGCAGAAATGAAAACTTTATTATTATTTTTTTTCCTCAAAAAGTGTCATTTTCTGCTAACTTGTGAAAAATGCCCCTCCGCGAATACTTTGGGGTGTTTTCTTTCTAAAATGGTGTCATTTGGGGGGTATTTATACTATCCTGGCATTCTAGCACCTGAAGAAACATGACAGGTGCTCAGAAAGTCAGAGCTGCTTTAAAATGCGGAAATTAACTTTTTTGTACCATAGTTTGTAAACACTATAGCTTTTTCGCAAACCAATAAATATACACTTATTGGATTTTTTTTTATCAAAGACATGTAGCACAATAAATTCTTACACAAACTTGTATAGAAATGTAATTATATTTGAACAATTTTACCAGAAAAAGTAAAAAATAGAATTTTTTTGAGAAAATTGCGGTCTTTTTTGATTAATATCAGAAAAACGAAAAATTTCAGCAGCAATAAACCACAAAACGAAAGCTGTATTTGTGAGAAAAAAAACAGGCAAAATTTATTTGGGTGCCAAGTAGCATGACCGAGCAATAAACCGTTAAATTTGTGAAGTGCCGATTTGTAAAAAAGGGCCTGGTCACTAGGGGGGTATAAACCTCTGGTCCTTAAGTTGTTAAAAACACACCTTGCTGTTGTATGTGTTGTGCATTTTGATATTCTACAGTATCCAAAAATTGTCTCTTATTGGGGGCAGATGGTGTTTAAACATACACAGTGTTATTGGATGAAAACAAACAATCAGTGGTTTGTTGGGGTACCAAGTGTCCGAGAATTATGCCTTGACGGCGTCAGAATGTCTACCCATATGACACACACAAGTGCCAATTGTCAGAAAAAAAAGTGGATTATTCTGAATGAGCATAGAAACATTCTTCCATTCAATTGGGAACAGCAGCAGTACAGTGTGGATGTGGAAAGTGTAGGGTAAAAAGAAACACAGGGGCCGCAATAGTAGCAGCAGCAGAAGCAGGATAGCATGGAACTTAAAAGGCAGTAGATCAGTAGACAAAGTGTAATTCGATCCGAATTTCAGGAAAATTTCGATTTGTACCGAAGTCGAATTTCCTTATGCTTCATGGTAACGAATCACATATTTTCCTAAAATGGCTGCTGCACGTGTGAGGACATGGAGAAAGGAACTCTGGGAAAGCAGGATCACCCATAATGCCATGCATGCAGCCAATCAGCAGCCAACAAGCCCTGTGATGTAACAGCCCTATAAATAGCGGCAGCCATCTTAGATTTAAAAAAAAAGAAGAATATTCAAAAAAATGTCAAAACAAATATATTCGCTATAGTGCTATATATATTAATTTTTTGGAGTATTCGTCTTTTTTCAACATCTAAAGTCATGATTCCTCCCTGCTTCTTGCTTGTGGGCCAATGACTCATTGACCCACAAGCATTTCAAGCAGGGAGGAATAATTTGTTCAGATGGAAAAAATGACGAATATTCGATATAACAAATATATGGTAGTAGTAGTATATATATATACTACGGAGGCTCAATGATCTACACTGTGATGCTGGGACGCTGCTGGCTAGCCTAGATGTGGAAGCCCTGTATAGTTCCATTCCACATCACAAGGGCTGCGAGGCAGCCGCAGCGTTCCTGGCAGAAAGGGGTATGCAATATCAACTGCACAATGAATTTGTGATCATGTCGCTCAAATTCATTCTCAGCCACTATGTCTTTGCCTTTGATAGGCGCCTCTTCTACCAGCTCAGGGGTGTGGCAATGGGGAGCCCATGTGCCCCCATGTTCGCCAATCTCTACCTGGGCTGGTGAGAGAAGGAGGTGGTCTTTGGTGAGAGCATGGAACAATGGGCCTCGTCCATTCTTATGTGGATGAGGTTCATTGATGATGTTTTCATCCTATGGAGAGGATCCAAGTCAGAGTTTGATGAATTTGTGGGCCTCCTCAATGTCAATGCCTGGGGTTTATTTTTTACCCACGAGATCAATGATACTAGTCTGACTTTCTTGGACATCTCCATAACATTGGATCTGGATGGAAAGATCATCACGAATATGTTTTGCAAACCTACTGCAACAAACTCTCTGCTCAGATGGGAGAGCAGTCATCCCACTCCACTCAAGCGTGGAATACACAAGGGGCAGTACCTCAGGGCAAGGCGTAATTGCTCTGAGTGGACTGGCTTTAGGCAGGCATCTAATGACCTTCACAGGAGGTTCAAACAAAGGGGGTACCCGGAGGCCCCTCTCAGAGAGGCATATCAACATGCAGCCTCATGTAGGAGAGAGGACCTTCTAGTTCCTAAAATTAGAGCAACCCAGAATGGACCTTTCAGGATCATTGGCACATATGATGCTGCCCACAAAGAGGTACGGAGTGTACTACAGGAAGCCTGGAGTATCCTCAAAACAGACCCAGTGGTGGGTGATCTTGTCGGTGACAGGCCACTCATCACTTATCGTAGAGGTGGGAACCTAGGTGACAGGCTGGTGCACAGTACTTATTCCACCCCAGTGAGTAACACTTGGCTGCCCAGCAGGCCACCGGGGACATTCAGATGCAGTGGCTGTGTGGCCTGCAGGATTATCAAGAAGGGTAACAATGTGATAAGCTCTGTCACAGGACGCAGTTACACTATAAGATCTTTCATTAACTGCAGGACTGTGTGTGTAATATACTTGGCGACATGCATTTGCCTCAAACAATATGTTGGCAAAACCAAGAGGGAACTCAGAAGGAGAGTGGGGGAGCATCTCTGTGACATCCAAAATCAAGATCTCACCCCTCTGGCACAGCATGTCGCCATATACCACCCTGCCCTAGGCGATCGGTGTTTCATGTTTCAGGGAATTGAACATGTCAAACAGTCCCCAAGGGGCGGTGACGTGGACAATTTACTGTTAAGAAAAGAAGCCAGATAGATTTTCAGACTTCAAACAGTTAAGCCCACAGGATTAAATGATTCCATCTCTTTTGCCCCTTTTCTATAATAATTGCTGTATGTAGCAATGATCCTCCGCGTATGCTGCACAGCTGTACCATCCGCGATATTAAGTGGTAGGACATTGTTGCACATTCCACTGGTGTGGTAATTTAGATGCAACAAAGTTACCAACGAGGTACTTGATCTGATATATACCTTATCCAGTTTTATATACCACCAACCATCATCCTCTTTCTCTGTCTCCCTTTTCCGGTGGTTGAAGACAGCTTCAATGCACCATATCTCCAACAGTACAGTATTGCTGGCATATGTCACCAGGAATAAACAAACTATTACCCACGGGAACGTGCAATGTATTGGTCTCAGGGGGGAGGAGATACATTACCTAATCCTCTGGTCGGAATGACGGAACCCTGAGCTAGCTCCTCCCGGGATGGGCGGGGCTACGGCTATTTAAACTGTAGCGCTGAGCGGCCGTTTACGGCCAAACCACCGCCGGAGGCTTGTATCTCGTGCACGCTATCAGTGGCGCGCGATATTTGCAACATGATATTATCTCTCTTCTGTCAGCTCCTGATGAGATGCCCGCAATAGGGCGATGAAACGCGTTGAGCTGTAACATTGAGAGTTGAGCGATTTGTATCAACACTAATACTAGCAGCCTCATTGATAAACTTTAGTAGGGTCAGGGTGGAAACACTGTGATGCCAGCTGCTAGCGGGTTAATTTTTATGTAACCAGTGCAGCGGCAGCCACCCCAACTGTATATATCTGATATATAGCGGTGCAACAGGGAACTTTTTCGGTATTGATCAAACCGTACCCTGACAGATTAACTCTGCACCGCTATACACGGATAGTTATTTAGCACAGATAGCTCTTATTTACACATGTGGAAAAGAAGGTGGGCCAGTCCTTGAGCCTGTCGGTGTCAGCCAAAGTGCACGGCAGCACCGTCGTGTGGAGCTGTAACTATGGTCAGGGGCAATACATGTCCTTTATGGCCCATTGGGTGAATGTGGTTCCTGCACAGTCACACAAGCAGAAATCCTGGCTTTCTCCAAGACAACTGAAAATCGGAACCTACATCGACATCGGGAAGAACATGGTGTCGGCGCTGCATCAAGGACGACTGAGCCATGCGCACTGCATGGCACACGTGTTCAATCTGATTGTCAAGAGGTTCCTGAAGTCTTCCACGCATCAGTAAGACATCCTACTATTGTGCCACTCGTATTGTGCCATTCGTACACCACAAAGCACACCCTCCTTGAGTTGCAGCGGCAGAACGGCATCCCCCAACATAGCCAAAGGAGCTACAACGCGATGAGGAAGAGGAGGCAGAGGACCTAGACACACTGTGGCAGTATGCAGTGGAGATGGAGACAGGGAGTCCCTCCGAGTCCCTCCGACACTGTCATTGTGCCCCTTTGTGGCCTCTTCCTGATGCTACTGCTGCCGTCACCTCCACACTCTGTCTTTGTGCCAATTTGTGACCTCCTGATGCTGCTGCCACCTCCACACTGTCACTGTGCCACTCTGTGGCCTCCTCATGCTGCCACCTCCACACTATGTCACCTTGCCACTTTGTGGTGTCCTGATGCTGCTGCCGCCACCTCCACACTCTGTCATTGTGCCACTCTGTCGCCTCCTCCTGATGCTGCTGCTGCCACCTCCATACTCTGTCATTGTGCCAATCTGTCACCTCCTCATGCTGCTTCCACCTCCACACTGAATCTCCTGATTCTGCTGCAACATCCACACTGTCATTGTGCCACTCTGTGGCCTCCTCCTAATGCTGCTTCTGCCTCACCACTTCGTCATAGGGCCATTCTGTTGACTTTTCACGCTGTTCCCACCCTCCCCACTTCATGACTGGGCCACTATTTTGCCTTTCGGTCTGGCTAAATCATCATTTATTTGACCCTTCTTCTGATCTGTCAGAACAAAGGAAAAATTATATGCACAATGGATCCTGTCTGTTTAGCAGCTGTAAGGCCTGTATGGTCCCATCATAATTGACTTGTGATTTGGTAGCCAAAAGCAGGAATGGGTACAAAATACAGAAGACATGAATATATTCCATTAATGTGTCATCTCTGTTTTGGATCCACTCCAGTTTTTTTTGGCAATAGCAATACTGATGGATTACTGACCAAATGCTGACCGAGTGAAGGTGGATGCTCCACAGACAGGATCCATTTTTTGGGGGTTATTGTTCTGATGGATCAGAGGAAGGGCAAATTAATCAGTGACATCAACACAAACTTACTGCTGGCACCCTCTCCACTCTGTCAGGGGGCTCTACTTGTATAAGCGTTTAATAGAACAGGTTCTGTAGACATCTATGTGGAATCAGCTGACAACGGTGTAAAAGGAGAGTGCTTCTTCTTGATGCTAACATTGACCTGTAAGGCTGAGTTCATACTTCAGTTATTTGGTCAGTTTTGGCCCCGTGACTGCCCAAATAAGTGAAGTGTGCAGTGATTCTAAGAGTGACGCCTGTCATCTGCATGTCATACAGATTCACAGTATTATTTCACTACCAGAGCAGACTCCCTATGTATGTTACTGCAAGGCACAGTTTTCTACACCACTGTAAAAGCTCTCTAAAGGCAGGAAATAGCAGTTTTTTAACACGATTCGCCGCAAATAAATTCGGACAGAACCAACTTTTTCCCAAATCGAATTTTTGAAAAATTAGCTTATCTCTAATGGGTAGTAGTAATTGTAGAAGTAAAGGTAGTAGTATTAGTAGCTATAGATGCATAGTGTTAATATTGTTTACAGTAAAGGTGTAGCAGCAATGGTGATGGTGGCAGCAGCAGCTATACAGAACATGAAGTTATGCAGGCAACATGATGGTACGCTGCCAGGCAGACAGCAACAACTGCAAGATGGAGCACTATTAGCAAGGCCATATCTATTAATCAGCGTCAGCCGAAGGAGTGAGAAAATTCTCTCAAATCCAGACTTGGGTAATTTTGCCAAAAGTTATATTTTGGACACTGGAGGAGGACAACTTGGTCTGTTTGGATGTCACCACACCGCTTGCGACACTGAAAACCCTCTGAGAAGAAATTGGAGGCTGGACAAGAAAGAGAGCATACTGGGCCAGTTTGGCCACTGTTCTAATCTGCCTGCTCAGAAGTTCATGGGTTCAGGGAACAAGGTATGTGCCAGAGACAGGCCAGAGTCTAGGTACAGTACATCTGAATCTGGGCATTGAGGTGGGACGTCTCCAACTCTCCATTTGCTGATTGCCTCAGTCTGGAATGGCAGGTGAAAAAACTGCTCCATCATATTGAGGAGACTGAAATGGCTGCTGCTGCTTTCTGCTGCTGCTACTTGTGGAAGTGGGAGGTGGGTGACTGAGAGGGATGAGGGATGTGGGATTGTTCATGCCTCAGTTGTCCCTACTGAGAGATTTTGTGGCCTCTTCAGAGTGCTTCAGCACCCGAAAGGCATCTCAGATGAGCTGCCATTGCCTGATCTCCAAAGAACACATGCTCCCTGTAGAGACAGTCTGATGCAAGACAAAATAATTCACGGCTTTCCTCTGCTCACACAGATGCTCTACCATGTGCAAAGTTGAATTCCATGGAATTGGAACGAGGAGTTGGAATATTCCTCGACACATAAGAATGGCTGATATGCAAGAACAATCTCCAAGACATTGCCAGCACCTTGCGCAATTCAGTGTACTTGTTTTTTAAACACATTGCACAACTACTTTAATCATATGTGCCAAGCAGAGAGCATGTTTTATTTCCCCAGGTTCAGCACGGCCACAATGTTGTGCTAGTTGTCGCTGCCCACGGTTCACAGTTGAAGTTGGCAGACAGAGTGATGTTTGTTACTACTGTAGCAAATGCTTTCCTGTGTGGCTACTCACGCCCAGTCCAATCAGCTTCACAAGCACATGGCAACACGTGACACATTTGATAGGAAGTAGGAGCGACGCTGTGCTCTGCTGGTGTTAGGGACGGCATTTTGTCCATGGAGAAGAAGATGGAGGAGACATATAATTGCCTGGTGTTGGAGCCAGCATGACACAATCATGTGGGGTGGGTCAAAGGGAACTTCATCTTGTTGCTGGGGTGCTGTTCACCACAAAAAACATTGACCCAGTGGGCCATGAAAGACATGTAATATCCCTGCCTGAAACAGCTGCTCTAGGAGCACCTTGACATACAGCAAAAATCGCAAGGAGTGGCCCACATTCTCCGCCATGTGAAAGTATAAGGCAGGGATGGCTTTTTTTTGTAAAAATAATGCAGTGACTGTACTCCCAGCAACTTGGCCAGGTGGGAATTAAGATTGCGCACCAGCAGATTGCTGGGTGTGTAACGTTGTTTCCTGGCCACGTTATAGATGGCTTACGATGGAGCAGAGGAGGAGGAGTCTAAAAGTAAGAGGCAGAAAGTAATGATGATGATGTGAAAGACACCATATTGCCTATGGATGCAGCCTGGCTACTGCCCAGGAGACTGGAAGAAGGAGGAAACTCTTCTTGCGATAGCTGGTGGCCACCCCTGCATGACCACTGAATTGTGTGATGCCACTTCATGTGGTTCAATAGAGCTCTGCTGCCTATGTTTGTGTTTGAATGCCCATGGTTTATTTTACTCTTGCAGAACTTGCACAGGACAATGCTTCTGTCTTGCAGCAGCGTGGAGAAAAAGTGTCAAATGGAAGATACTTGTGCAGAGCAAAAGGCAGACAAACTTGGCTTAGCTCTGGCATGTTTTGGGCCTAATGCACCCACGGTGTAAGCGGAATCACCAGTTCCCAAAGCAAATATGGCTGTTCTTTGGGAGGTTTCAGCTATACATTGCCTCTGCTCTTTATTGCTGCCATTGCCACCACCCGCCTCCTTTGATGTTACCTCCTCCTCCTTAAAACCTTTATCTGGCTCCCAGGTCCTGTACAACACGCAATCATCATTTGAGTCCTAACCATCCCTGCCACTTTTATCAGACTGTGATATATCATGGTGGGCTTCTTGGCTCCTCTTTCAATTCCCTGCTCTGTATTTGTCCCGACTGCTACTTTTGCTGCCCCCACTGCCAACACACTGGCTCTGAGTGGTATTATTACCACCACTTACTCAGCTATGAATGGGCTTCTCCTCCTGAACCTCCTCCTAAGGGCAGTCCAAACGCTTACTGCTTTCAAACAATTCGTTAACAGTGAGACTCTCTTGACTATCTACTGTAGGATATGGTGGGGTTTTGTTGCCTCTTCTTAGAGTAAAAGAAGGCACCCTACTAGGAAGGGGCAGTGAAGACAGAGAGGACTATACTTGAATGCTTCTCAGGGTCTTCGAGGAGATGGAGCAGGAGGAATTGCATGAACTCTGGCTCCAAGGCACAGTGTCAGACTCAGAAGTCACCACCACATCATCCTGCTGACAGAGGAATGAGCCATCCAATCCACAATCTCCCCTCAATTATAATGTTTTGCCCTTCCGAAGCCAGAGATAAATGTGGACTACTACTAGGTCGGTGGTGCTACTACTCATATTCTGGCTGTGGGATGACCATGCCTGGCCCTGAACTTTTGTTCTGAACCCTTCCAATTTGAAAAGTCACACAAAGTATTGAACGGTTTGCAAGTCTGTTTTCTGGAACTTGAAGACATAGAGGCACAATAAAATGTCCTTCCCCTTTTTACAAACACACTGAATTCACTGCTACATACAATTTACTTCGGAATTACTAAGAAATTTGTGGCAAATGACTTATGTGATAGACATTATGATGAATATGAAGATTCTGAAAGAACCTTTCTTTAGTGTAGAACACAAGATGTGAACCTACTATGAGATTATTTTCCCAAGATTCCCCTCTACACGCCGACACTTGAATTGTCTGGAGATGCCCTGCAACATATTTCTGACTATTCTTTCCGATGGTTTCACGGTTTCGACGGTTTCACGAGATTGGTAAAAGATGTGTTGGACACTTGTATTGCTATTTTTTGGGGGAAAAAAACTTGAACTGTCTGGAGATATTCTGCAAAAAAGGTTGGCCTAGTATTTCCAGTGTTTTCACTAAGAGTTAAAATGCTATGCTTGGAATTGTAAAATACGTGTTGTACACTACCTGTATTGCTATTTTCAAAAATAAAAAATCTTTACTATATAGAGATGCCTGGTAAAATTGTTTGGCCTACTTTTTACAGTGTGTTCACTGAGACAGTGACATTCCTCCAATAGAGGTCATGCATGGAAAAAAGGGGCCCGCAGTGAACCAAAGGCCCAGCACCCTAATTACACTCAATTCTGTCCACCTCCAGTACAGTATCACTATCATCAGTGGAGAAAGCTAAAGGACCTGTGATGGTGTCATCACAGGTCCTGTACATCTACTGTAGTAAGGGATCTGCAGAGAGCATCATCACAGGTCCATCAACACCCAACAGCATGATGAAGAACTGCACGATCAGCTCTCCTCTGAGACTAGAATGGAGTTATAAGAGGAGGTCCTCTTCCTTTCTTTTCATTTGCACCCCATTCACTACTGCAGACAGTTATAACTAATGTTGGCCGAATAGAAGTTAAAGAATTGAAATTCAATCCGAATTTCAGGAAAATATTTCATTCTCCACAAATCCGAACTTCCTTGCACTTTATGGTAGCAAATGTTTTTTTCCTAAAATGCCAGCTACGCATGTTACAAAGTGAAAGTAAGAAGCCTGTGAACATGATATAACCCATAATGCCTTGCAGCCAACCAATGCACAAATAGCCATTCCCTGTGATGTCACAGCCCTATAAAAGAATTGTGCAGTCAATGCCATTTCACTGTGAAGTGAGCATAGGGAGAGACATGGCAAGAACTAGGAGTAGGGATGAGCAAACCCGAACTGGATAGTTCGGATTCGTACCGAATTTTGGGGTGTTCGGGACACGGACAAGGAGCCGAACATTTTCAAAAGAGTTCGGGTCCGTTGTTCGGCGATTCCTTCCTGCTTTCTGAAGGGCTGCACAGCAGCCAATCAGCTAGCGTTTTACTTCATGCCCTAAGAAGCCATCACAGCCATGCCTACTAATGGCATGGCTGTGAATGGCCAAGTGCAGCATGTGTCCAGCCTCAATTTAAGCTGGAGTTACGTAGCGTTGCAAGTCTCACTGCTCTGATTAGTATAGGGAGAGGACGCAGCTTCTGTGAGGGTGAGATGAGGCAGGGAAAAGTCAGCAAAAACACCTAATAAAGTGATCGATCTACAGCTGTGAATCATTCAACTTCTGCTAGTTAATTGCTCACTGGTTTTTAGGCTGCACAGAGCATTTTTCTGTCACTTTTCTCTGGGGTGATCAGTGGCCATTTTGTGTCTTGTGGTGCACCAGCACAAGCTGCCACCAAGTCCATCAATCCATCAATACTAGTTTTTTTTTTTGCTATATCCTATATCAGGGGCTTGGCTGTGGTTATTGTCACCCCTAGAAACTCAAGATAGAAATTTCTATATTTTATTAAGGGGTTAAATTCAATTGCCAAAATAGCAATCCCCTAAATCTGGTGTTCCAGCTGGGGCTAGCCAAGTGTAATACTATCTGCTGTCTGGCAAAGGATAGATTTTTTTCTGTGGTGAAATTCAATTGCCAAAATAGCAATCCTGTAAATCTGGTGTCCAAGGAGTGGCTGGCAAAGTTTAATAGTGTCCGGCAAAGGATAGATCATTTTCTGGGGTGAAATTCAATTGCCAAAATAGCAATACCGTAAATCTGGTGTTCCAGCTGTGACTGGACAAGTTAATAGTGTCCGTCATAGGATATATTATTTTCTGGGGTGAAATACAGTTGCAAAAATAGAAATACCGTAAATCTGGTGTTTAATAGTGTCCGGCAAAGGACATATTTTTTTCTGGGGTGAAATTCAATTTCCAAAATAGCAATAACATAAATCAGTGGTTTCAGCTGTGGCTGGCCAAGTTTAATAGTGTCCGTCACTGGATAGATTTTGTTCTGGGGTGAAATTCAATTGCCAAAATAGCAATACCATAAATCAGTGGTTTCAGCTGTGGCTGACCAAGTTTAATAGTTTACGGCAAAGGGTTTATAATTGTCTGCGGTGAAATTCAGTTGCAAAAATAGAAATACAGTAAATCTGTTCCAGCTGTTGCAGGCCTAGTTTAAATCTGTCCGTAAAATAGTATGTTTTTTTTCTGGGGTGAAATTTAATTGCAAAAATAGCAATACAATGAATCTGGTGTTCCAGCTATGACTGGAAAATTTCCCTAGTGTCCGTCAAAGGATATATTATTTTCTGGGGTGAAAGTACAGTAGCAAAAATAGAAATACAGTAAATCTGGTGTTCCAGCTGTTGCAGGACATAGTTTAAATCTGTCCGTAAAGGATATATTTTTTCTGGGGTGAAATTTAATTGCCAAAATAGCAATACCCTGAATCAGTGGTTTCAGCTGTTGCAGGCCTAGTTTAAATACTGTCCGTAACAGGATAGTATGTTTTTTTTCTGGGGTGAAATTTAATTGCCAAAATAGCAATACAATGAATCTGGTGTTCCAGCTATGACTGGACAATTTCCCTAGTGTCCGTCAAAGGATATAATATTTTCTGGGGTGATTACAGTTGCAAAAATATAAATACCGTAAAATCTGGTGTTCCAGCTGTGGCTGGACAAGTTTAATAGTGTCCGGCAAAGGATATATTTTTTGGGGGGGTGAAATTCAATTTCCAAAATAGCAATACCATAAATCAGTGGTTTCAGCTGTGGCTGGCCAAGTTTAATAGTGTACGGCAAAGGATTTATTATTTTCTGCGGTGAAATTCAGTTTCAAAAATAGAAATACAGTAAATCTGTTGTTCCAGCTGTTGCAGGCCTAGTTTAAATCTGTCCGTAAAAGGGTATATTTTTTTCTGGGGTGAAATTAAATTGCCAAAATAGCAATACCGTAAATCTGATGTCCCAGCAGTGGCTGGCCAAGTTAAATAGTGTCCGTCACAGGATAGAATTTGTTCTGAGGTGAAATTTAATTGCCAAAATAGCAATACCCTGAATCTGGTGTTCCAGCTGTGACTGGAAAATTTCCCTAGTGTCCGTCAAAGGATATATTATTTTCTGGGGTGAAATACAGTTGCAACAATAGAAATACAGTAAATCTGGTGTTCCAGCTGTAGCTAGCCAAGTTTAAATCTGTCCGTAAAAGGGTACATTTTTTTCTGGGGTGAAATTTAATTGCCAAAATAGCAATACCCTGAATCTGGTGTTCCAGCTGTTGCAGGCCTCGTTTAAATCTGTCCGTAAAAGGGTATATTTTTTTCTGGGGTGAAATCTAATTTCCAAAATAGCAATACCATAAATCAGTGGTTTCAGCTGTGGCTGGCCAAGTTTAATAGTGTCTGTCACAGGATAGATTTTGTTCTGGGATGAAATTTAATTGCCAAAATAGCAATTCCCTGACTCTGGTGCTTCAGCTGTGACTGGACAATTTCCCTAGTGTCTGTCAAAGGATATATTATTTTCTGGGGTGAAAGTCAGTAGCAAAAATAGAAATACCGTAAATCTGATGTTCCAGCTGTGGTTGGACAAGTTTAATAGTGTCCGTCAAAGGATTTATTATTTTCTGCGGTGAAATTCAGTTGCCAAAATAGAAATACAGTAAATTTAGTGTCCCAAATGTGACTGGACAAGTTTAATAGTATCCGTCAAAGGATAGATTTTGTTCTGGGGTGAAATTCACTTGCCAATATAGCAATACCCTGCATCTGGTGTTCCAGCTGTTGCAGGCCAAATGTTAATCTGTCAGTAAAAGGGAATATTACACTCAGCGTGCATCTCCAAGTATATTTCTTTCTGTAAAAGTGTATATTACAAAAAGTGTTACATTACAATTGCTGCAAGCATAATCCTGTAAATCTGCACGCACTATTGTGCATCGCCAAGTGTATTTCTGTCCATTAAAGGGTATATTACACAAAGTGTTAAAATACAATTGCTGAAGGCATAATCCCACATATTTTTTCACACGCTACTGTGCATCTCCAAGTGCAACTCCGTCCATAAAAGGATAACTTTCATCTAGGGCCTAAATATTAGGCCTACAATTGATATTACCCTAAATCAGTGGTTACTGTTGTGCCTGGATTAGTGTAATACGGTACATAAATAAATAGGCAGATAGGCATTGTTACTGTGCTTGGTGAACGGTAACAATGAGGAAAACATCTAGTAAGGGACGCGGTCGTGGTGGTGTTAGTGGACTTTCTGGTGCTGGGAGATGACGTGGCCATTCTGCCACAGCCACACGTCCTAGTGAACCAACTACCTCAGGTTCCAGTACCCGCCAGAATTTACAGCGATATTTGGTGGGGCCCAATGCCGTTCTAAGTATGGTAAGGCCTGAGCAAGTACAGGCGCTAGTCAATTGGGTGGCCGACAGTGGATCCAGCACGTTCACAACATATCTCCCACCCAGTGTTCTGCAGAAAGCGCACAGGTGGTGCCTGAAAACCAAGCCCATCAGTCTGTCACATCACCCCCATGCATATCAGGGAAACTGTCTGAGCCTCAAGTTATGCAGCAGTCTCTTATGCTGTTTGAAGACTCTGCTGGCAGGGTTTCCCAAGGGAAACCACCTAGCCCTTCCACAGTGGTGGAAGACATAGAATGCACTGATGCACAACCACTGATGTTTCCTGATGATGAGGACATGAGAATACCACCTCATCGGAGTCCGCACGTCTCTAATAATGACGAAACACAGGTGTCAACTGCTGCGACATTCTGC
This sequence comes from Bufotes viridis, assembly GCA_033119425.1. Lineage (NCBI taxonomy): Eukaryota > Metazoa > Chordata > Amphibia > Anura > Bufonidae > Bufotes > Bufotes viridis. The sequence goes on along the minus strand of CM065591.1, from coordinate 121,793,480 downwards.
AGTCTGCAGACCGAACAGGAGGTCAGGGAGGAAGACTGTGTGGAAGACAATGCAGTGGACGATGAGGTCCTAGACCCCACATGGAATGAAGGTTGTGCCACTGACTTTCATAGTTCAGAGGAAGTGGTGAGACCGAGCCAACAGCTTAGCATTTGAGGGAGCAGGGGGCAAAAGCAGAACAGCCGCCGCCAAGAGAGTTTGCCTGCTACTGGCCACCGCCACCAGGGACCGAGCACCCCAAAGGCGGCTTCAAGGATTTCCCTGGCATGGCACTTCTTTAAACAATCTTCTGACGACAAGACCAAAGTGGTTTGCATGCTGTGCCATCAGACCCTGAAGCGAGGTATTAATGTTCTGAACCTTAGCACAACCTGCATGACCAGGCATCTACATGCAAAGCATGAACTGCAGTGGAGTAAAGACCTTAAAAACAAGGAACTCACTCAGGCTCCCCCTGCTCCCTCTTCTGCTGCTGCCTCGGCCTCTTCCTCCGCCTCAGGAGGAATGTTGGCACCTGCCGCCCACCAAACAGAGGATGTGCCACCGACACCACCACCTGCGTCACCAAGCATCTCCATCATGTCCCACAGCAGCGTTCAGCTCTCCATCTCATAAACCTTGGAGAGAAAGCGTAAATTCCCACCAAGCCACCCTCGTGCCCTGGGCCTGAATGCCAGCATTTCTAAACTACTGGCCTTTGAAATGCTGTTATTCAGGCTGGTGGACACAGACAGCTTCAAACAGCTGATGGTGATGGCTGTCCCACAGTATGTTGTTCCCAGCCGCCACTACTTCTCCAAGACAGCCGTGCCTTCCCTGCACAACCAAGTATCCGATAAAATCAAGTGTGCACTGCGCAACGCCATCTGTAACAAGGTCAACCTAACCAAGGATACGTGGACCAGTAAGCACGGGCAGGGGCGCTATACCTGCCTAACTGCACACTGGGCAAATGTAGTGGCGGCTGGGCCCCAGGCGGAGAGTTTTTAGGCGCACGTCCTTCCGCCGCCAAGGATCGCAGGGCATCATTCTTTGCCTCCTGTAGCCTCCTCCTCCTACTCGGCTTCCTCCTCCTCTTCTTCCACCTGCTCATTCAGTCAGCCACACACCTTCACCACCAACTTCAGCACAGCCTGGGGTAAATGTCAGCAGGCCGTTCTGAAACTCATATGTTTGGTGGACAGGCCCCACACCACGCAGGAGTTGTGGCGGGGTATTGAACAACAGACCGACCATTGGTTGCTGCCGGTGGACCTCAAGCCTGGCCTGGTGGTGTGCGATAATGGCGAAATCTCGTCGCAGCTCTGGGACTAGCATGTTTGACGCACATCCCTTGCCTGGCGCATGTGCTGAATTTGGTGGTGCAGAAGTTCATTCACAACTACCCCGACATGTCAGAGCTGCTGCATAAAGTGCGGGCCGTCTGTGCGCGCTTCCGGCGTTCACATCCTGCCGCTGCTCGCCTGTCTTCGCTACAGCGTAACTTCGGCCTTCCCGCTCACCGCCTCATATGCGACGTGCCCACCAGGTGGAACTCCACCTTGCACATGCTGGAGGGACTGTGCGAGCACCAGCAGGCCATAGTGGAGTTTCAGCTGCAGCACGCACGGGTCTGTCGCACTGCGGAACTGCACCACTTCACCACCAATGACTGGGCCTCCATGCGAGACCTGTGTGCCCTGTTGTGCTGTTTCGAGTACTCCACCAACATGGCCAGTGCAGATGTTGCCGTTATCTCAGCGTTACAATACACTTCTATGTCTCCTTGAGAAAACACTTAGGGTGATGATGGAAGAGGAGGTGGCCCAGCAGGAGGAGGACGGATAAGGGGTATTTTTAGCACTTTCAGGCCAGTCTGTTAGAAGTGCCTCAGAGGGAGATTTTTTGCAACAGCAGAGGCCAGGTACAAATGTGGCCAGCCAGGGCCCACTAATGGAGGGCGAGGAGGATGAGGAGGAGGTGGAGGAGGATGAGGATGAAGCAGGTTCACATCGGGGTGGCACCCAACACAGCTCAGGCCCATCACTGGTGCGTGGATGGGGGGATACGGAGGACGATATGCCTCCCACAGAGGACAGCTTGTCCTTACCTCTGGGGAGCCTGGCACACATGAGTGACTACATGCTGCAGTGCCTGCGCAACGACAGCAGAGTTGCCCACATTTTAACGTGTGCGGACTACTGGGTTGCCACCCTGCTGGATCCCTGGTACAAAGACAATGTGCCCACCTTACTTCCTGCACTGGAGCGTGATAGGAAGATGCCTGAGTACAAGCGCACGTTGGTAGAAGCGCTACTGAGAGCATTCCCAAATGTCACAGGGAAACAAGTGGAAGCCCATGGCGAAGGCCGAGGAGGAGCAAGAGGTCGCCAACGCAGCTGTGTCACGGCCAGCTCCTCTGAGGGCAGGGTTAGCATGGCAGAAATGTGGAAAAGTTTTGTCTCCATGCCACAGCTAACTGCACCACCACCTGATACGGAACGTGTTAGCAGGAGGCAGCATTTCACTAACATGGTTGAAGAGTACGTGTTCCCCCCTCCTCGTACTGACTGATGGTTCGGCCCCATTCAACTTCTGGGTCTCCAAATTGTCCACGTGGCCAGAGCTAGCCTTTTATGCCTTGGTGGTTCTGGCCTGCCTGGCGGCCAGCGTTTTGTCTGAACGTGTATTCAGCACGGCAGGGGGCGTCATTACTGACAAACGCAGCCGCATGTCCACAGCCAACGTGGACAAGCTTACGTTCATAAAAATGAACCAGGCATGGATCCCTCAGGACCAGTCCATCCCTTTTGCAGAATAGTCATTTAAAACTGCCTCCACTCAAACATATATTCTTGTACTCCGGGCCACTTCTTTAATGAATCCTCTTTTTTAATTTTACAATTATCTTGCAGTGCAACCAAAAGTTGAATGAACCTTTCCTCCCTCTAGGTGTCAGGGGCCTAATTATCTGAAAGTGGCCTGTTCCAGTGGTGGGTGACATGACGCCTGATTCTTTGCTATGCGACCTCTCTACTCCGTCTGGGTGGCAGAGGCCTAATTATCGAAAAGTGGCCATCTCCATTGGTGGGTCACATGACGCCTGATTCTCTGCTATGCGACCTCTGTCCTCTGTCTGGGTGCTGGGACCTAAATAAATGAAAGTGGCCTTCTCCATTGGTGGGTGACATGACGCCTGATTCTCTGCTATGCGACCTCTGTCCTCTGTCTGGGTGCTGGGGCCTAAATAAATGAAAGTGGCCTTCTCCATTGGTGGGTGACATGACACCTGATTCTCTGCTATCCGACCTCTGTCCTCTGTCTAGGTGCTGGGGCCTAAATCAATGAAAGTGGCCTTCTCCATTGGTGGGTGACATGACGTCTGATTCTCTGCTATGCGACCTCTGTCCTCTGTCTGGGTGCTGGGGCCTAAATAAATGAAAGTGGCCTTCTCCATTGGTGGGTGACATGACGCCTGATTCTCTGCTATGCGACCTCTCTCCTCCGTTTGGGTGCCAGGGGCCTAATTATCAAAAAGTGGCCTTCTGCATTGGTGGGTGACATGATGCCTGATTCTCTGATATGCGACCTCTGTCCTCTGTTTGGGTGCTGGGGCCTAAATAAATGAAAGTGGCCTTCTCCATTGGTGGGTGACATGACGTCTGATTCTCTGCTATGGGACCTCTGTCCTCTGTCTGGATGCCGCGGGCTAAGTGTCTGGAAGTGGCCTTCTCTATTGCTGGGTGACATGAAGCTTGATTCTCTGCTATGCGACCTCTCTCCTCTGTCTGGGTGCCAGGGGACTAATTATCGAAAAGTGGCCTTCTCCATTGGTGGGTGACATGACTCCTGATTCTCTGCTATGCGACCTCTCTCCTTTGTCTGGGTGCCAGGGGCCTAATTATCGAAAAGTGGCGTTCTCCATTGGTGGGTGACATGACGCCAGATTCTCTGCTTTGCGACCTCTGTCCTCTGTCTTGGTGCTGGTGCCTAAATTAATGAAAGTGGTCTTCTCCATTGGTTGGTAACATGACTCCTGATTCTTGGCTATGAGACCTCTCTCCTCTGTTTGGGTGCCAGGGGCCTAATTATCGAGAAGTGTCCTCCATTGGTTGGTGACATGACGCCTGATTCTCTGTTATGTGACCTCTGTCCTCTGTCTGGGTGCTGGGGCCTAAATAAACGAAAGTAGCCTTCTTCATTGGTAGGTGACATGATTCCTGATTCTTTGCTACGCGACCTCTCTCCTCCGTTTGGGTGCAATGGCCTAATTATCAAAAAGTGGCCTTCTCCATTGGTGGGTGACATGACGCCTGATTCTCTGCTATGCAACCTCTCTCCTCCATCTGGGTGCCAGGGGCCTAATTATCGAAAAGTGGCCTTCTCCATTGGTGTGTGACATGACGCCTGATTCTCTGCTTTGCGACCTCTGTTCTCTGTGTGGGTGCCGGGGCCTAAATTATCGAAAAGTGGCCTTCTCCATTGGTGGGTGAGATGACGCCTGATTCTCTGCAATGCGACCTCTCTCCTACGTCTGGGTGCCAGGTGCCTAATTATCGAAAAGTGGCCTTCTCCATTGGTGGGAGAGATGACGCCTAATTCTCTGCTATGCGACCTCTCTCCTCTGTCTGGGTGCCAGAGGCCAAATTATCGATAAGTGGCCATCTCCATTGGTGGGTGACATGACGCCTGATTCTCTGCTATGCGACCTCTGTCCTCTGTCTGGGTGCTGGGGCCTAAACAAATGAAAGTGGCCTTCTCCATTGGTGGGTGACATGACGCCTGATTCTCTGCTATGCGATCTCTGTCCTCTGTCTGGGTGCTGAGGCTTAAATAAATGAAAGTGGCCTTCTCCATTGGTAGGTGACATGACGCCTGATTCTCTGCTATGCAACCTCTCTCCTCCGTTTGGGTGCAAGGGCCTAATTATCAAAAAGTGGCCTTCTCCATTGGTGGGTGACATGACTCATGTTTCTCTGCTATGCGACCTCTCTCCTCTGTCTGGGTGCCAGGGGCCTAATTATCGAAAAGTGGCCTTCTCCATTGGTGGGTGAGATGACGCCTGATTCTCTGCTATGCGACCTCTGTCCTCTGTCTGGGTGCTGGGACCTAAATAAATGAAAGTGGCCTTCTCCATTGGTGGGTGACATGACGCCTGATTCTCTGCTATGCGACCTCTGTCCTCTGTCTGGGTGCTTGGACCTAAATAAATGAAAGTGGCCTTCTCCATTGGTGGGTGACATGACGCCTGATTCTCTGCTATGTGACCTCTCTCCTCCGTTTGGGTGCCAGGGGCCTAATTATCAAAAAGTGGCCTTGTCCATTGGTGGGTGACATGATGCCTGATTCTCTGATATGCGACCTCTGTCCTCTGTTTGGGTGCTGGGGCCTAAATAAATGAAAGTGGCCTTCTCCAATGGTGGGTGACATGACACCTGAATCTCTGCTATGCGACCTCTGTCCTCTGTCTTGGTGCTGGTGCCTAAATTAATGAAAGTGGCCTTCTCCATTGGTTGGTGACATGACGCCTGATTCTCTGGCTATGCGACCTCTCTCCTCTGTCTGGGTGCTGGAGCCTAAATAAATGAAAGTGGCCTTCTCCATTGGTGGGTGACATGATGCCTGATTCTCTGCTATGCAACCTCTCTCCTCCGTCTGGGTGCCAGGGGCCTAATTATCGAAAAGTGTCCTTCTCCATTGGTTGGTGACATGACGCCTGATTCTCTGCTATGCGACCTCTGTCCTCTGTCTGGGTGCTGGGGCCTAAATAAATGAAAGTGGCCTTCTCCATTGGTGGGTAACATGACGCCTGATTCTCTACTATGTGACCTCTGTCCTCTGTCTGGGTGCTGGGGCCTAAATAAATGAAAGTGGCCTTCTTCATTGGTAGGTGACATGATGCCTGATTCTCTGCTATGCGACCTCTCTCCTCCGTTTGGGTGCAATGGCCTAATTATCAAAAAGTGGCCTTCTACATTGGTGGGTGACATGACGCCAGATTCTCTGCTTTGCGACCTCTGTCATCTGTGTGGGTGCTGGGGCCTAAATTATCGAAAAGTGGTCTTCTCCATTGGTGGGTTAGATTACGCCTGATTCTCTGCTATGCGACCTCTCTCCTCTGTCTGGGTGCCAGGTGCCTAATTATCGAAAAGTGGCCTTCTCCATTGGTGGGTGAGATGACGCCTGATTCTCTGCTATGCGACCTCTCTCCTCCGTCTGGGTGCCAGGGGCCTAATTATCGAAAAGTGGCCATCTCCATTGGTGGGTGACATGACGCCTGATTCTCTGCTATGCGACCTCTGTCCTCTGTCTGGGTGCTGGGGCTTAAATAAATGAAAGTGGCCTTCTCCATTGGTAGGTGACATGACGCCTGATTCTCTGCTATGCGACCTCTCTCCTCCGTTTGGGTGCAAGGGCCTAATTATCAAAAAGTGGCCTTCTCCATTGGTGGGTGACATGACGCCTGATTCTCTGCTATGCGACCTCTCTCCTTTGTCTGGGTGCCAGGGGCCTAATTATCGAAAAATGGCCTTCTACATTGGTGGGTGACATGATGCCAGATTCTCTGCTATGCGACCTCTATCCTCTGTCTGGGTGCTGGGGCCTAAATAAATTAAAGTGGCCTTCTCCATTGGTGGGTATCATGATGCCTGATTCTCTGCTATGTGACCTCTGTCTGCATGCTGGGGCCTAAATAAATGAAAGTGGCCTTCTACATTGGTGGGTGACATGACACCTGATTCTCTGCTATCCGACCTCTGTCCTCTGTCTGGGTGCTGGGGTCTAAATAAATGAAAGTGGCCTTCTCCATTGGTGGGTAACATGATGCCTGATTCTCTGCTATGCGACCTCTCTCCTCCGTTTGGGTGCAAGGGGCCTAATTATCAAAAAGTGGCCTTCTCCATTGGTGGGTGACATGATGCCTGATTCTCTGCTATGTGACCTGTGTCCTCTGTCTGGGTGCCGTGGGCTAAGTATCTGGAAGTGGCCTTCCCTATTGCTGCGTGACATGAAGCCTGATTCTCTGCTATGCGACCTCTCTCCTCCGTCTGGGTGCCGGGGGCTAATTATCGAAAAGTGGCCTTCTCCATTGGTGGCTGAGATGACGCCTGATTCTCTGCTATGCGACCTCTCTCCTCCGTTTGGGTGCAAGGGCCTAATTATCAAAAAGTGGCCTTCTCCATTGGTGGGTGACATGACGCCTGATTCTCTGCTATGCGACCTCTCTCCTCTGTCTGGGTGCCAGGGGCCTAATTATCGAAAAGTGGCCTTCTCCATTGTTGGGTGACATGACGCCTGATTCTCTGCTATGCGACCTCTGTCCTCTGTGTGGGTGCTGGGGCCTAAATAAATGAAAGTGGCCTTCTCCATTGGTGGGTGACATGACGTCCGATTGTCTGCTATGTGACCTCTGTCTTCTGTCTGGGTGCTGGGGCCTAAATAAATGAAAGTGGCCTTCTCCATTTGTTGGTGACATGACGCCTGATTCTCTGCTATGTTACCTCTGTCCTCTGTCTGGGTGCTGGGGCCTAAATAAATGAAAGTGGCCTTCTCCATTGGTGGGTGACATGACACCTGATTCTCTGCTATGTGACCTCTGTCCTCTGTCTGGGTGCTGGGGCCTAAATAAATGAAAGTGGCCTTCTCCATTGGTGGGTGACATGACGCCTGATTCTCTGCTATGCGACCTCTGTCCTCTGTCTGGGTGTCGTGGGCTAAATATCTGTAAGTGGCCTTCTCTATTGCTGGGTGACATGAATCCTGATTCTCTGCTATGCGACCTCTCTCCTCCGTCTGGGTGCTAGGGGCCTAATTATCGAAAAGTGGCCTTCTCCATTGGTGGGTGACATGACACCTGATTCTCTGCTATGCGACCTCTGTCTGGTTGCTGGGGCCTAAATAAATGAAAGTGGCCTTCTCCATTGGTGGGTGACATGACGCCTGATTCTCTGCTATGCGACCTCGGTCCTCTGCCTGGGTGCTGGGGCCTAAATAAACGAAAAGTGGCCTTCCCCATTGGTGTTTGACTTGAAGCCTGATTCTCTGCTATGGGACCTCTCTCCAATTGATATTGCTTAATTTTTATTTATTTTATGTTATTTTAATTCATTTCCCTATCCACATTTGTTTGCAGGGGATTTACCTACATTTTTCTGCCTTTTGCAGCCCTCTAGCCCTTTCCTGGACTATTTTAAAGCCTATTTAGTGCTCAAAAGTTTGTGTCCCCATTAACTTCAATGGGGTTCGGGATGAAGTTCGGGCCGAGTTCGCAACCCGAACCTGAACATTTTCGGGAAGTTCGGCCGAACTTCTCGAACCCGAACATCCAGGTGTTCGCTCAACTCTATCTAGGAGCAGTGCTTCAGAAAATTTTTAATGGTAGAATATTAAATAGTGAGAATGCAAAGACAATGTAGGGAGAATGTAGGGAAAGTTTTTGGACACTGCTGTGCCATTTATTCTTTATCTGTTCTGCTATACATAGACATATTGTCCACTCCGAAACAGACACTATAAATACACAGGACATGAACAGTCCGAAAATATATTTTATTAGTTTCATATCAAATACCATTTAAAAATTAGTAGCAGCGGCATACAGTACATATACAAAAGAAAAGAGCCACAATGGATATGTCATATACCAAAGAAAAAAACCATTGATGACTGGCACTAATGTATAGTGCTCATCCCCACCATTAAAAGGGATTTGGAAGATATCCAAAATTGCATAGTGCAACTTTTTCATGCAAGTATACCAAAATACAATTGGGGAGAACAGTGAAATTCCTACAATAAGTCCATCAAAACAAAGTGCCTAGTGTAATATGTCATACACAAAGTTCATCAAGGAGTACATGATAACACAAATAATACCGACCAGTTTGGCTCTGACCCCGACGCGCATTTCGCATATTGCTTCCTCCCCTTCCACTAAGTAAAATAAAGTTTAATAAAGTTTAACAACCCCCCTTTGGGTTAAGAAGACCGTTCCAGAGTACTGTTATTGGTGATTGATTGCAAAGCTGGCAAAGTGTAAAAAAGTGAAATAAAGTTAAACAAAAGTTAACAACCCCCCTCTTGGAAAACAAATAAATCAATTTTTGTATTAAAACACTTTAACCCCTTAAGGACCCATGATGTACATGTACGTCATCTCTGGACGTGACTTAAGGAACCAGAGAAGTACATTTACGTCATGGTGATGCATTAACCCCTGCACAGATGCTGTCAGCGCTGACCGCAGCACGTGAGGGCTGCAGATATGTGTGGGTCACCCGTGGTCGCCATGGTAGGCGCAGAAAGTAGAATTGAAAGTTGATAGGGCAGACATCCGGAATGGATAGTCGGCATTACAGGGACGTGCGATCGGCCTGAGGTTATCTAGAGTCACTAAAGCAACAGCAGGCCCTCGACCATAATGATTTCGATGGTCAGATAACCAGCAGGCAGTCGGACAGAATTTGTTCAATGGTCAGCTAAGCAGCAGGCACTCGCCCATAATTTTTTCAATGGTCAGCTCAGCAGCAGGCCCTCACCCATAATTTTTTTCCATGGTCAGATCAGCAGCAGACCCTCACCCCTAATGTTTTAGATGGTCAGATCAGAAGTAGGCCCTCGCCTATAAATTTTTCCATGGTCAGCTAAGAAACAGGCCCTCAACCATAATGTTTTAGAGGGTCAGCCCAGCAGCAGGCCTTCAACCATAATTTTTTCGATGATCAGCTAAGCAGCAGGCACTCTCCCATAACTTTTTAATGTTCAGCTCAGCAGGCCCTTGCTCCAAATGTTTTTGAGGGTCACCAGCAGGCAATCAATCATAATTTTTCAAGGGTGTGTATGATGTCCTCCTTTATGTGTAATAAAAGTTGTATTGGAGTGCCGGATCCTTGTAATTTTTGGCAGCCCTTTCACTTAGTGCATAGGCTTTATGAGTGTACAGTAGAGTCCTACTACATGAAAAATTGTACCACAATGTGAATGAGGCCCTCCTTTATTTGATATACAGGCTGTATCGGAGTGCCTCTTGCTTGTAATTTTTGGCAGCACTTGCACTTTATATACAAGTAAATATACAGGCAAGAATGTCTCCTAACAGTTTTTCCTCTAAATTTGATTTTATCTTTGGTTTTGTGCATGGTATTGTCAGTCTGTAAAAGTGGAGTACTACTCGGACAACATCATTCCCAGCAGTGATCTCGGAGTCCAAGATGCATCCAGACATCTTCCCCATGCTGTTCCCGCACCATTTTGTGTTTCCATCAATTTCTGACCTTTTCCTATGAACCAGGCACCTTCCCTTCTTCAGAGCACGGGTGCCTGGTTTAATGCTCAGGAATCTCCCATTGACTTCCATTATACTCGGCTGCTGTGTAGAGCACCCGAGCACCCAAACACCCGAACACCCAAGCACTTGGGTGCTCGATCAACACTACTGGTTACTAGACACTAGAAAATCCAAATCTCAGGCAAGGGAGTGGAAGAACCAACTCAGCTAAATGAGAAGGCTGATCAGCGCCCTAATCGGCAGCTAGACAGAGATCAAGAAGGAAGGATTAACTCCAGCAGTGCTGTAAAGAAGTTCATCGAGCACTAGTCCCAATATACACAAGGTGAGGGGAGCAACACCCCTGCTTGTCAGGGAAAGCAGTCCAATGAATGATGATCGAGGCAGCATATCCAGGGAATGTCCCTTTATTGGGAACTGCTTACATGAAATACGTGTTTACAAAGGGTTTCTATGTTTCGGCTATCACATAGCCTTTATCAAGCATCTTGATAAAGGCTATGTGATAGCCGAAATGTAGCAACCTTTTGTAACCAAGTATTTCATGTAAGCAGTTCCCAATAAAGGGACATTCACTGGATATGCTGCCTCCGTCATCATTCATTAGACTGTACATTCAGGAGCCTCTGTGGATCTAGGGCTCCAGGTGGGCTGTTGCATTCCGGAAGACCACAAGATCCGGCAAGTGCTACTCTACATTGATGCGTTTTATGTCAGGGAAAGCAGGAAATTCGTGGATACGGACTGCCAATCTCACAGACGTTAATGTATTTTTAAGCCTCAGTCACACGTCAGTGTTTCTAAGAAAAATATTATCATTAGTGTTGAGCGAATCCGAATTTTACGATAAATTTAATTCGCTGTGAAGCAGAATTTCCTTGTGATTCACAGTAGCAAATTGATTTAACCTGAAATAGTATAAAAAAAAAATAATAATACATACCTGATCCATTTTCTTGCGATGGGTCGGCTGCCGTCATCATGCTTGAAGATCTCGCCTGAAATCCCATAAACAGTGATGTATGATGTCGCCAAGCCGGCCAATGATGTCAGACTTCAAGCAAGATGGCGATTGCAGGCCCGTCGCAAACAAATGGATCGGGAAAGTATAATTTATTTATTGATTTTTAATTTGATACTGCATTCCTATCAGATGCTGCTATCAGCTATGAATGCAACATCTGAGGGGTACAATTACAGGGAGCGGTGCAATCACCACTCCTTGTCATTGCACCCACTACTTACAAAGAAATACATTTTTACTAAACTTTGCTCATCTCTTATTATTCTTATTATGAGTCTCAGTACACAGTTAAACATGTTTTATCATGCAAAAATGTTAAAAACCTTTACACGCATAAATATTAAAACAATCTAATCAATAAATTATATATATGTCAGTAATATAACAAATTTGGAAAATAAAACTTTTCCTGCAAAAAGGCTACATTAACTAAAAAGTCAAAGGATATAGCCCTTAGAATGCAACAAGAAAACAGGTCCTAAGTCCCAAAACAGGCTGTACCTTAAGGGGTTGAACATTTCCTACAATTATGTATGTAAAGGTCCAATGTAGACCTACGGTATGTTCCTCCAGGATAACAGGCTACAAACAGACTTTGTGCAGTCTGATTTTAATATTGTACTTCATTTGTAAATCATTAATACTTGGAATATATGAGATATAGCTAAAGTATGTTCATAGCTATAGTATACCACTTATAACACTTTCATATCCTTACTGGTAATTTCTGACACAACATTTTAAGTATTAAGATTTTCTTCGATTTCCAATAACCGCAATGATAAAACAGGACCAAATGTATCTTTCACTTTAAAGAGAGCTTCAGTTCCTTTGATCTGAAAATCTGTTAGGGTTCCTCCATAATTCTTTCTCATTTAATAATTTACTATTCTGGCCACAGCATTTGTTTGCTTTAAAAAAAAAAAAACAAACAAACAAAAACATGGAATTTTTTAAAAGAGTTACAACGTGAAACCACTCTATTAGAGATGAGCAAATTTCTCATCCAGCCCACCGAATTATCAGGAAAAATTTGCTTTGATCCAAATTAATTAGCGACGAATAGCATAAAAAAAAGGCTATTTCCTAGATGCATAGAGCCTTTATATGGGTGTAGAACACTGTGCCTTGCAGTAACACGCATAGGGAGTGTGCTGGGGTAGTGAATTAATACTGTGAGTCAGTATGACATGCAGATGACAGGCGTCGCACTTATAATCACTGCACACTTCACTTATTTGGGCAGTCACGTGGCCAAACCGACCAATTAACTCAAGTATTAACTCAGCCTAATGCCCCTTTCACACGGCAAGTATTTCTCGTGGGTGCAATGCGTGACGTGTGTGACATGTTTCACGCATCACTTGTGCATTGCGTGAAAATCGCAGCATGTTCTATATTCCGTGTTTTTCATGCAACGCAGGCACCATAGAAATGAATGGAGCTGCGTAAAAATCGCATTGCTTCCACAAGCATGGTTGCTAGGAGATGAGGATACTAAAGAGTAATGAGTAACCCCAGTAAATTCACTGTATTATTTTCCCTTCTAACGTGGTATTAAGGAAAAATAATAGCATTCTTAATACAGATTGGTAGCTAAAATGTCCATTGGGGGTTAAAAAATAAATAAAATAAACTCACCTCATCCACTTGATCGCGCAGCCGGTATTATCTTTCTTCTTCCAGCAGGACCTCCAAAAGGTGAGCGCAGTGACGTCAGCACAGGTCCAGCCCAATGAAGATAGAAGATCCTATAGAAGATTTTATACCCCTATATGTCAGGATGTGCCTGTGGCTAAAGCCCCGTCAGACATCATGTAAGGCAATATAGATCAGCCTGTGGGGCTCACAGCTTCTCTGAGCAGGTAGGTAAAATGTAGGCATGGGTGCTGTGAATACCAAGTAGTGTCCTGACTAGTGTTGAGGAACTTGTGTTTTAAGTTCTGCATTTAAAGTTCGGGTTCGGGTTATCGAAGAATCCTATTATGGATTCCGCTACCACGGATCATAACGTAATTTGAAATCCATACCGGGATTCTTCGATAACCCGAACTTTGGACACCAAACTTAAAAAACAAGTTCGCTCAACACTAATCTTGAACCTTTGTCTTCTCGATGTCTGTAGCTACTGGGGGCCTGTTCTAGTGATAAGCGGCAGGGGCTATATTCGAATTTGTGATATTTCATGAATATTTGGGCGAATATTGGTAATATATTTGCGAATTCGCGAATTCGCTATCTTCGCTCATTATTTTATTTCAATGCGAAAATCAAAATGTAAAAATCGCTTACTGTGCTTGAAAAAAAGGGGCGTGGCCCCATTGTCAAACTACCCGAAGTTCGAGGAGATTGGAAAACATGGTTGGCAACAATTTTCGCAACAGTGAGGAAGAACTCCTGATGACTGTAAATAATTTGACATTACAGCACTGTATTTGATTACATGTCACATGCATGTCAAAACAATCACTTTATATGCCAATAGAGTGTTATAAAATATTCACGATTGCGAAAATCGGCACTTATGATGCAAATGTTTTCTCTCAATACATACAACTTCACACTTTATCAGGTCTAAGTAGATATTACTGATTGGTGCAATAAGTATTGTTGTGACATCAAAGCACTTTGTCAGTATGCATGTATGTATGGACTGCAGATAAATATCTCTCACATGCACATTGCACATGCATTTTCCTGCCACACACTATATACCCCCTCCCCCCACACACACGCACAAACACAGTCTATAGATAAGTGTTTGTGTCCTGTTGGACTCAGGAGAAGCTTTCTTTGTCTTATCGCCAGTATTTGCTGGTTCATTTAGAGAGTTACCCAGGGTGCACCACGGGAGGCGATCCAGTTTTACACACCATACCGTCACTTTACTACATTTCTGCTCAACTGCCCAATATCTGATTGCTCAGACCCCACACACATACAATCGCAATACCATCCGATCTTATAACGCTAACATTAAATCTAATATTTCCCCTTCAAAGACTTAAATACTTTTTGATGTTTGGTTGAGGACATTATGTTCAATACTTGTGTTAAAAAAATTGGGATTATATGCTTGCATCTTTATCCTGCAGCGCCTGTTGGAGTGGGGCTATGACCGGACCCGGGTCCAGGCTGAGAAACAGAGGATCGTGAGGGAGATACGTTTCAAGCTCCAAAGGAAGTTCAATGGCAGGCACCCTAAGATGACCATATTAAAGAAATGGTCCGATATGAAGAGAAGGAACTCGGAACGGATCAGAGAGATCCGTGACAGAATATGCACAGGTACAATGCTTACATTACTTTTGTATCTTTCTCCAACACTCTGTAATGTATATATACAGACAGTTATGAAAATAAGTATTTCATCCCTTACTTATTACTTATTACCTGGTGTGACACAAATTAGCAGGTTACATCATACATCTCTACCTCGCCATGAGTATATATATTTATACACACAGCGAGGTACAGTTATATGAAGTAACTATATATATAGTAACAACATGGGGTCATTTAGCTCTTCCAGATCGCCGTCTTAACGCCTTAGACGGTTGGCACACATCAATAAGCCACTCCACCACTGTAGATTCGGGTGCAAACTGGCCATGACCAGCTTTATTCTCATCACAGCAGTGCAACAAAATCACAAAAATAAACTTCAGCCATCTGGCCACTGACTACACAGTATACACTCCCTCTCTAGTGGGATCCGGGTCTACCACCCAGCTCCCCAAAACACCACAGTGCTTACCCACACAGGGTTAGAGGGTCCTGGCTCCCACAGGCCTTGACACAGCCTGCTCCTTTCCCAGACTGGGAGCCCTGATTGAGGAGCTCAGCCCAGATTAATCAAAGCTCCTCAGCTGGCTGCTAATTATCCCCATTACCAGCCTGACTGCTGCAGACAGTGGGAAAAACTATTTTCCCAACCTTTCTTGTTCTCACCCAGCTTGCTCTGGGTGAGATACACCACTTGAAGGGCCTTCCTATGGCCTTCTGGCAGCTCCACTGCCACAATATATATATATATATATTTTTATATATATATATATATATATATATATATATATATAGATATATATATATATATATATAAACTGCAATCATTATTCTGTATTTCAGTAAAAGGCCCCATCCATCATTACATTAGATACATCCCACACTTAATTTGCATTTGTTATGAGTTCTGAGTCATCAGGACAGACCGTAGCAGCATGTAAATGGTAACAGTGGTAGTATAAGACCTACACATACTTCGGCCAAAATCATTAGGATAGACAACAGCAGCATGTGTATGGTAATGGTGTAGTTTAACAGCGCATGTCGGCGCGTTGCTTCAGCATTACATAAATAAACATGTGATCGCATTGAAGGAGGAACACACACAAGCCGCGAGTGTCCATAACAGATCACATGTTCGCACCTAAAACTGAACGCAAGCTGAGCCACAAACGCTCCCAAAATGGTGACAAGGCTTCAAGAATATTATATATACCACAGTTTATATTGCAAAGTGAAAAGCTGTGATTATATAAAAATCGCATGTGCAAATTATCATTACATAGTTGTCAAGAAGTCATATAAAATTTTAATGTATATATAGATATATATATGTGGCAATAATGCTCCATTCCCAAAACCGGATTACCACAAGGATGAGTATAACACCAGTCACAACCAACCATGTGGAGAGGTCAACATGGAAGTCAAGAATCCTGTTCAGGATGACAGACAACACCATGTTGGAACCTAAATTCTGATTAAAACAAACAAGAAAATAATCAAATAATAAAATTTAATTAGGTTCCTCAATCAGTCCTATACAATGTTAACTGAACAAGCGCTTTTGACAAGCGAAGCCCACATACGGTCCCCACCCAGTTTTAGTAAGAACCACACCAGGGCCGCCCAAAACCCAAGTAAAATAAAATTATAACATATAAAATGAAATAAAGTAAAAAAAAAAGTTTTTGGGTGAATGAAGCGTAACACCGAATGAATGTATTTTATTCATACAATTCTTTATATATATATATATGCAATATATGATGAACAGAACAGAGCAGATGTGCAAAAAATGAAGCATGCACACCACTTTAAGAGAATTCTAATACTCGATAGTTGATAAAGTCCAAGGGTGAATAAGTGGTCCATGCTGATGGTAACGCATATTGCGGTAGGCACACGGACGGCTTCCATGTTTCGCGGATCCTCAATTTGCAGACCGCAAAAATCAGAACAGTCTTGTGCATGAGGCCTTAGGTTCATGAAAAACGTACAGTAATCCGGTCCTATACAATGCAGATGTCCGGAGGGGGGGGGGGGGGGATGCAGGGCTTCCAGGGAGAGATGGGGTAGATAGATATATACATGTTGTCCAATCCATCAAGCTATAATCTACCTATCTACCCCATCTCTTCCAGGAAGCCCTGAAATCTTCTCCCCCTCCAGACATCTGCATTGTATAGGACCGGATTACTGTAGTATAAAGCATACACATAGCCGGGCCTAACTCATCAGGAACAGAACAGACAGCAGCAGGGAAATGGTAACGCTGTAGTATAAGGCATACACATAGCTAAGCTTAACTCAGCAATATCAGGACAAGACAGCAGCAGGGAAATGTAACGCTGTAGTATAAGGCATGAACATAGCTGGGCCTGACTCAGCAGGAACAGAACAGACGGCACCAGTGAAATGGTGCTGAAATCTTTTCCCCTCCAGGCACACGGGTGGCTTCCATGTTTTGCGGATCCACAATTTGCATATGGCAAAAAATGGAACGGTCGTGTGTATGAGGCCTTAGATTCATGAAAAACGTACAGTAATCCGGTACACATACACATACCTCTGCCTAACTCAGCAGGTTCTTTGTTTGCAGCGGGAATGTGTTCTCAGGAATGGGCCCCCACCAGACCGGAGCAACAGCAAAAATTAACATAGACACCTCTGACAACAGCAGGTTCTTTGTTTGCAGCAGGAATGTGTTCCTAGGAATGGGCCCCCACCAGACCAGGGCAACACCAAAAATAAACTTAGACACCTCTGAAAGCAGCAGGTTCTTCTTCTAGAGCAGGAATGTGCTCCCGTGTATACAAAATGCAATATTTTCCTTTGACAAAATAGTTTTTGAAAGTATTTTACGTTTGTACAGCCCTCCAGACATCTGCATTGTATAGGACTGGATTACTGTATGTTTTTCTTGAACCTACAGGATCTGATTTTCTATGTCAAGTCAACAAAGATGAATCACAGCTGCATTCGTTTTGTCGGGTAAGTTCTATGTAACTTGAGAAGACATGGTGCCTTCAAAACAGACTATAAACTCCGCTCTTCTGGATGACAGTGTAGGTGCTCCCTGGTGGCTGTCAGCCCCTTCATGGTGAAGTCTGCCCCAGGCTGTGGATACTGCCCCCCGTGTGTAGCCAAGCCTTGCAGCTAAAGGCTTATTCAGCAGTCTGAACTGCAATTGATGATCCAGGCTGCACACTGGAGGCAGCTGCCGAGGACCCCACCAGCAGCCGGGGACCGGCTCCCTTTGTCATCACCGAGGGGAGGAGAACTGATCCCAGTGGCAAAGCCAGGCACACTTACAAACTTGGGTCGAGGCAAGCTGGTTCCTCATTGGCTTCGGTGCTCAGAAGGGCAGAGGATGGCTGGGTGCTGCCGATGGCGCTGATCATGTACTGGTCGTGCGAGCGCCGGTAACCATGCCTCCTCACAGACAAAAAGAGGATGAGAGAGCCGCACACGGAATCTGCAAATGGTGCTGCAGATAAGGTTACCGAAGTGTTCTTATCCAGACTCAATGTGCCCAATATGGACACTGAAAGCAGCCCGTGTGTGCAGCGTCAGGAGCCCTGAGATGAAAAAAACATGGGTTAGGCGGACGCCCATGCCACCTGCACCCACCTCTCCGTGGGTAGAGGAGCAGCCCCGTGCTGGCAGCGGTCCAGCACTGGAACCAACTCCCCTACCATGACCACGGCTGCTGGCACAACCACATCCACATGATTTGAACAAATGACCACAATGTTTTTAAACAACAGAAAAAAAATATAGAAAGAAAATAATAAGAGAGTTTGGACAAACTTTATTGGGTTGGGGACACTGGGGCAAAAATGAAATTAAATAGACACAAAACCCTAAGATAATGAGACAAAAAAAGACAGGAAAATACCTTTTTTTTTTTCACAGACAAAAGACGGTGACAATAATCCCTCCCTAGCACATGAAACTCTAAAACAACAATAAAAAAACACAGCCAAATACTTTTTTTCTTTTTTCACAGACAAAAGACGGTGACAATAATCCCTCCCTAGCACACAAAACCCTAAAAGAGTAACACTAAAACACAGCTAAAGACTGGACCCTATTAGCTACAATATTCATTAACTAACCTACACTATCTCACACTTAGGCCTCATGCAGACGACCGTATGTGTTTTGCGGTTCTCAAATTGCGGATCTGCAAAAAAAAACAGATGACGGCCGTATGGCATCCGTCTTTTTTTTAGCGGATCCGTTATTTTTCGGATCCATTATAATAATGCCTATCCTTGTCCGCAAACTAGAAAAAAATAGGACATTCTCGATTTTTTTTTGCGTGGTTACGGAACGGACATACTGATGCGGACAGCACATGGTGTGCTGTCCGCATTTTTTGTGGACCCATTAAAATAAATGGGTCTGCATCCTATCAGCAAAAAAAATGGAACGGACAAGGAAACAAAATACGGTCCTGTGCATGAGGCCAAACTATCTGGATTATAATATATGATTGAGCTAACTAACTAATGTACCTAACACCCTACACTGGAACCTATCAGCTAACCTATTCACTATCTAACCTACAATATCTACCACTAACTATCTGGAATATATATATGAGGTATCAGATGTAATATGACACATGAATTCAGCAAAGCACAACAATCACACTCCTCTCTCTCTCAAACTGCATGAAACAGCACAAAATGGCTTTCGAGGACATTCTTACATAGTAAGGGGTAGGCGACTTTCCTATTGGTTGCTAGGAATGTTGCTAAGCTCTGACAAAGATATTGCAGCCTTCTCATTGGCCCACAAGCTAGAAGCAGGGAGGGATCATGTGTACTGTTTAAAAAAATATATAATAATATTCGAAATATATGGCGCTCCCTTGACAGGATTCGTCTCCAAGTGGAGAGGAATTGTTTTCTTCGCATGCTTTCTCCATCGTAACACCACGTCGTTGAATAAACAGAAGACTGGCCAATTCTCTCCTGTCTTAGCCAACATGTAATGTTTATTAGAAAATTCATTAAATATTTAGTATTATATTGAACCAAAACTTGATTAAAATTATAAGAAAGTATACTTAAATTCGCCAAAACTGACCATATAACTCAAGTATGAACTCAGCCTTACGGGTCCATGATATTGTCAAGAAGAAGCACACTCCTTTTACACCCTCATCAGCTGATTCACCATCGATGTCTACAGAATCTGTTCTATTAAACGCTTATACAAGTAGAGCCTCCCGAGAGAGTGGAGAGGGTGTCAGCAGTAAGCTTGTGTTGACGTCACTGATTAATTTTCCCTTCCTCTCATCCGTCAGAACAATAACCCCCAAAAAACGGACCCTGTCTGCGGAGCATACGCCTTCACTCAGTCAGCATTTCCTCAGTAATCCATGAGTATTGCTTATGCCAAAAAACACAGGAGTGGATCTAAAACAGAGATGACGCAAGAAGGTAATATTTGCATGTCTTCTGTGTTTTGTACCCACTCCTGCTTTTGGCTACCAAATCAAAAGCCAATTCTGATGGGACTATACAGGCCTTACAGCTGCTACACAGACAGGATCTGTTGTGCGTCTCATTTTTCCTTCCTTCTGACTGATCAAAAGAAAGGTCAAATAAATGGTGATTTCAAGAATAGCAACCCCATCATAGAGTGGGGAGGGTGGTAAAAGCATGAGAAATCCACAGAGCGGCCCTATGACATAGTGGTGAGGTGGAAGCAGCATGAGGAGACCTCCAAGTGGCACAATGACAGGGTCTGGAGCTGGCAGCATAATGAGGAGGCCACAGAGTGGCACAATGACAAAGTGTAGGAGATGACAGAAGCAATGTTAGTAGGCCACAGAGTGGCAAGGTGACATAGTGTGGACATGGCTGCATCAGGAGCTCACAGAGTGGCAAGGTGACATAGGGCGGAGATGGTAGCAACAGCAGCAGCATGATACCACAGAGTGGCATGGTGACATAGTGTGGACATGGCAGCATCAGGAGGTCACAGAGTGTCACGGTGACATAGTGTGGAGATGGTAGCATCAGGAGGCCACAGAGTGGCATGGTGACATAGTGTGGACATGGCAGCAACAGCAGCAGCATGATACCACAGAGTGGCATGGTGACATAGTGTGGAGATGGATGATCTAATCTGATGCATCAGGCATTGGTGGGTGGAAACCTTGGCTGATCCACGCCTGATTTATCTTGACAAAAGTAAGTCTCTATATATTTTGGGTAGACAGATGCGGGTGAAGAAAGATGCTCATCAGCAACTCTAGACTCAGGCTGCTGGTGCTGCTGTCACTTGGACGAAGTCGAAGATCGAGTCAACTAATCAAGAACCGCTGGGTTGCTGGTCAAGACACGACCGCTAGCTGACATGTGGACCTGAGGCCTTGGGAAGAAACCCCTGCTGCCACTCCCCTTACTTTGTTGCAACCTGTTCCTTAACCAGAATCATTTACGCCTTTGCCACTCCCCTGTGCAGGGCCTGGCACTTCTCTGTCTGACATACTTTTAGCTGAACTAAATAAATTTAAAGCAAATTAAAACACCCTAAAAGCGCCAAATATATTTTCTTTTTTACTGAGATAGACAACTAAAGGATTTGAAATTGGCAAGAAAACTATTTCAGCGCAAATAACAGCAAATATGAACTTGGTATATTTTCCTCTTTTTCTCTGGAAATATGGCAATAAACACTTTTAGCGCAAATAACAACAAAAGTGACCTGCATATATATTTCACCTCTTATCCAATCCAGTACTGAGCCACTCCCCCTGCACTGATCACATGACGGTGACGTCACCCCAGGTCCTTAGTGTTGTCCAAGATTCAGGTTCATTGAAGAATCCCCTTATGGATTCCAAATGCCGTTATGGTCCGTGGTAGCGGAATCCATAACGGGATGCTTCGATAACCCGAACTTTGGACGCCAAACTTAAAACACAAGTTCGCTCAACTCTAGTAGCCACCATTGTAGCCTGCTAGCAGCCATGTTAGGAAAAAATGTGATTTGTAACCACGATGCGCGAGGAAATTTGCAATGAATTCAACTTTGTCAGCTTCGATTCGCTCATCTCTACACTCTTATTTGACTTTACATCTTCCACAAATGTGATCTTTGGACAATATAACATTTGCCTCTTAAATTCAGCTTATTTTTTTCTCCAGATACACCAACAAAAAGTGGAAAGATAGCCTTACCCTTAAGTACTCCATATAAAAATATCTTTTTTCTGTATAAATTCATGCAATTGTGCACATTAATCAGGAGGAAGGACAACAGAGTAATGTTTGGCATTCGTTTTCTCATACTCAGGAATTTCTTTATGTTTGCATGTTGGCAGCATTTTTATTGCTAGGTTAGAATTTTAAAAGACACTTATGTTTCCATGGGGAAACATTTGGAAGAATGTATATAATGTGTTTTGTGACACATTATTGTTGCTTGTGTTTTATTTTTTTAACAAATATAATTGGAAAGTTCTAGCCACATAGTTTATATAAAAATCCGTAAGCTGGAAGCCATTAAAATGTGAAATCACATTAGTCTTAAGTTATAAACTATATTTTATGTCATAGGTATTAGAGTTTTTTTTTTTTTTTTAAATCTTCGAAACCTCTCTACAAATCTATGGTTTAACATGAACCAATATAATTAGTAAATGTTAAGGTATAATGAAATCCATTATATATATATATATTATATGTATTTACATTCTGTTTGACAGCTACATTATTTTGGTAAAAATTATTGAGGCATTATGCTGTAAGTATGATGAGAAGTGTTGACAAGTAGCATAGAGCCATTCAAATACAAATGTTTATATTTTCTTCTTCAGTGTAAGGAGACAGTACAAGATTTGAATGTTCACCATTCATGTGAAGAAGGTTGTTCCTATAGCAACCAGCAACATTCTAGATTGCCCTTGGTAAAGGACAAAAAGAGTAATAATGTTACCTGTTCGTTGTAAATATAAAAAAAAAGATGATAGAGAAAACAGACAACATGCAAATAAAATGAAATAAATGAAAACTCAATTCAAATGGTATAATATGTGTATAATGTATTTTTTATATAACACTGTAAACACCAACCATGATCATTAGCATAAACTATTCAGCAGAATACTGTGCATGCTGTGAATCAATTGATATTTTTATATATTTTATTTTTTACTTATGCAGGCTCATGTAGAACTTTTTTTTTTATTATTTTGCTTAGCTTCAGAGTAGTCTTGTTGAAAAAGTCACTTAGTTAATAAGTTAATATTCATAAATTAGTTTTTTTTTTTTTTAATACAGTCATGTACATGTGATATGAGTTTCTGTTTAAGAATATTGATGGCCTATCCTCAGCATAAGGCAGTGATATTAAATGGGTTGGGCCTGACTCTCAACACCCTTAGGCCTCGTTCACATTTCCGCTTTTCACTGACGTGTCCTGTCCGCATTTTTTGTGGACAGCACACGTACCCATTGATTTAAATGTGTCTGTTCACATTTCAGCATTTTTTTACTGACCATGGGTCAGTAAAAAAAAATCACAGGGACACGCTCTACTTTGATCCGTGATGTGGACCAAGCATGCCAATTGAAGTCTGTGGGTCCATGAAAATCACTGACACACTTCCTTGTTGTGTCTGTGTTGTGTCCGTTTTTCACAAAAGACTAACATGAGATTGTTTGGAAATTAATTTTCAGCTGAGCAACGTCAGTGAATTATGGATAAATTGCAAAAGTGGTTAGCACCTGACTTCCAGTTCGTCGGCACGAGAAAGGAATCACTCCCATGGAAATATAGCAAAAAATCCCAGCGGACGCTCCTTGTCTTCAAAACATCTCTTTCTTTATTTCATCAATGCAGGCACATATTAAGGACACATATCGGCCCCTCCAGCCTTCATCAGCTCATTACAAACAAAGTAACGTGTAGCCTTAAAAACCTATCCAAACTCCTCCTCCTCTCTGACATAAAACACCCACAGCTGACTGTGATAATGAATTGCTATGCTAGTGAATCACTCCACTAAATCACTGTAATGACACCCCAGACAAGCAACATACAAAATGAGCAAAATAAGTAACATCTATACAAATATCACTTGCTTGTAGTAAATCATCGTAGATTCCCAAGAAAATCCCAAAATAACCCATAAATAAACATATTAACTTACAGGCATAATAAACGTTGATCTTATATCAGATGAGTAATTTCATATTCTCGATTCAATGACTCGGTTGCAATGTCCCCAGGGTATGAATCCAGTATGCTACCGTTCGCAATAGTTGTGTTTTAATATCACCTCTTCTTCTAAGTCGTCTAACTTGCTCCAAAACCTGGAACCTAAGTTGAGAGATCGAGTGACATGATTTATGGAAGTGAGATGGCAATGGTAACAGCAAGTTCCCAGGACTTCTGTTTGACTTGTGTTCACATATGCGATCCCTGATCAATTGTATTGTTTACCTGATGTAAGCCAAGCCACACGGGCACTTGATCATGTACACTACATTAGCTGAATCACAGGTAAAAAAATAATAATTTTGTATGTCCTTCCAGTATAGGGGTGGTGAAAAGAATCTCCCTTAATTATATGCGAACATTGCACACAGTGCAGACATGGATAAGTGCTGTTTATTTGACTGCCCAATATTCTTTGCTGCAATGTAGTCTGCATGGTACAAATGTCTGCATAGACCAACCGATTTAGATAATTCGTCCACCGCTTGTTACAAATTAATGGAGGGTTTTTAAACTCCATTATCTGTGGATATGACTTATTTAAGAGTGACCATTGTTTCTGAACAATGTTTTTAAATTGTTTATTAAATATGTGAAACTTATGAATGAATGGGATACATAATATATGTTATCCTTTTTCTTGGTCTATGTGCAGATCATTGTCGCTTCCCCAAGGACCCGCTCTGGATAACCTCTTGATTTTAATCTATCCAGCATTTCTCCTACCCTCTGCTCCTACACCTGTTGATCAGACACTATACGCTTAGCCCTTTGTATTTGGGATTTAGGAATGGCTTTTTTAAAGAGACAGGATGTGCACTGATATAATGTAGTACACTATTTTTATCAGTATCCTTTCAAAAAAGGTCTGTGGGTAAAAAGCCTTCCTCATCCTTGATAACCAAGGAATCCAAAAAACTTACTTGTTTTTGATCATCATTGCAAATTTCAGTGTAGTACAAATTTCATTAAGGTATCCAAAGAAGGTAGCGAGGGGCTCGAGTGGCACCACCCATATGCAAAATACATCATCTATATATCTTTTCCATAATATAGCAAATTTCCAATAATCAGGATTTGGGTATATATGTATTTTCTCAATTGATGCCATAAATGCGTTTGCTTAGGGCGGGGCCACATTCTAACCCATTGCGATCCCATGTCGATGCAAGTAGAGAGTTTCACCAAACATAAAATAGTTTTCAAAAAGAACCAATTGTAAAAGCTTCAGGAAAACCCTCTTGTTGTAGGTCATCATATTCACTCTCATTTAGCAATCATGACACTGCCGCCACCCCCCCCATCATGATCGATAGAGGTGTAGAGGCTCACCACATCAATAGTTACCAGCAAACTATCTTTTGGAATTTGATGCAGACCTTCAATTATGAAAAAAATATATCTAGGCACACCACCTTCTGGAAGAATATGTCAGTGCAACTTATATGTGAAACAACTGTACAAATTTATTTGCATACAATAAAAACAAAAGTGTATAAAATACAATAACACTAAATGAAAAAAAATAGTTAGCTCACATGACTTTCATGTTTTCATTTAGTGTTAGTGTATTTTATATATTTTTATATTTTGTTGTATGCAAATAAATTTGTACAGTTGTTTCACATATATGGTGCGCTGACATATTCTTCCAGAAGGTGGTGTGCCTAGATATATTTTCAATTTTTGTTATTTTTTGTTTGGAACTTGGGTAACCAACCTAATAGTGTACTCATCATCTACCACTGTGTGCAGTGTGAGCCCTGCCTCTCTGTATGTGACAGACCTTTAATTATGTCAAGGAAGTGCAACATATCCAGCAGAAAAGAGGTGGTTTGCTTTACAAGAGGTGTCAAAACTTTTTCTAATGCTATTACTAGTGGAGACAGGATAGAATTCACTGGCACCACTATAGGGCATCCAGTTGGACCCACAGGAGCGATTTCCGCGTTGGTGCAATGCATGAGGTGAACGCATTGCACCTGCACTGAATCCAGCTGTTCTGCTTTTGCACCCTGCTCCGCCTTTTGCTATGCTGTTGGCTCGGTCTCACCACTGCCTCTTCCTTTGAACTATGAAAGTCAGTGGCATGACCTTCATTCTATGTGGGGTCTAGGACCTCATCGTCATCTGCATCATCTTCCACACAGTCTTCCTCCCTGACCTCCTGTTTGGTCTGCACACTGCAGAAAGATGCAGCAGTTGGCACCTGTGTTTCGTCATTGCTGAAAGGGTCTTTCTTCTGCACCCTGCTTTCCCTTCGGACGACCGGAGAGTATATTTCAATGAGACACTGACACACACTTATAGTCTCAGTACAAATAACTCTAATTTTTATCTGTGTAGTCTCAGTCTTATATACATTCATTCTAACAAACATTAACAGGTGTGGTTTACATATACAAGGTTGCTGAGTACAAACAATTCCCTATATAGGCTAATGTAAATATACTTGACTGATGTCCTTGGTAAAGATCAAATAGCATTTCTTTATAAAACTCCTCACTACACAGCATATGGCTTGCTTGATTTAACCCTTCAATCCCCTCTTAAGTCATGAATATGACTTATCTTCTCTCTCTCAATGAGAGGTAAGTAGCATATGGTTGTCTAGGATCTGTGGGTTTTGGACACATTGCACAAAACATCTGAATGAGAGAATGAATACATTAAATACAACAACATATAATAATCAAGGAAGCAATTATCATTATAATACTGATAATTAATGTTCTTAACCAACTCAAATCCGGCAGCCAGCTCAATAACCAGTGCCACGAGGAGGATGAATCAACATCCTTCTCAATATTATTAGCAATTTCATGTAACGCTTGAATATGGGACTGGATTGATCTGGAATGGTCAGATAGATTAAATCAACACATTCCTTTAAAATCTTGACATCCTATATTATGTTTAAGTAACAGATAATCTACAGCAAACCTAGTTTCTAGCACTGCTCCTCTCATGCTTTGTAAATCTGAAAGTATGTCTGATAAAGCGATAGAGGTATGATTCAGAGATTTAGCCAAGGCACATGAAATAGAATTTATAGTATGAGCATTATATATAGCCAGTCTGGGCACTCCTAATATAGAGGCACCCAAACTTGTATATTCTGCATGGCTGAGAAGGGGTAAAGTAGAGTCACAGTCTTCTGATAAAGTCTTGCTAACCAATCTGTGAGCTCTCCTGATAGGGGGTTGACTGGGAAGGGCCAAAGTCAGCCTGGATAACACACAGGGACCTCCAATAACAATAGCAGGAATGTAATTGTAAGCTATGTTACCACAAGACAAAAAACATCCCTTAGGGAGCATTATATTATAGATAAAAGTAGGAGTCACAATGGTCTTATTACAACTCATGGAATTATTCAGGGAGCTAGCAAGCCTACTATCCTTTTTACAGGTGTCGACAGTGTAATCATATACACTATTCTTAGGTAATCCACTTTTTATGTCTCTACCATCACAATATAAAGTCATATCCTGGGAAAAGGTGAAACAGGTCTCTGCTGCAGTCACATTGATAGTAATTATCCTAATATTATCCCGGCTATCTCCTAATTTCTGGAACTCCCCACAGATGTCATACAAGGGAATAAAAGATTGTGTATTGTTAGCCATTGACCAAACTTCAAGGAGGGATTCAACGGGTGTAGGCACAGCACTAACAAATGTTTGTATAAGATCTGTGGGCTCTGTAAGTCTTTAAGGCACAATGAACTAACATTTAGGGCATTTGCCATCCTAACTATACTGTTCTGTTCAGAATAAAATGGGCCAGAAGCCTAAGGATCTTGTTCCTGAGTTCTTTTATGTACTGTCCGATTATTTAGTGCACCACAGAAGAAACTCCTCTCCTCTGGGTGATAAATACATGTAGTTATAAGCCAGAAAGAAAATACAAAGACTAATAATTATCAGCAGACAAACAAATCTCCCAGAATATTGTGGGGTCATCATCTTCAGCCCGTGGCAAGGCACTTTTCAGGGGAACTTCTTCTGAGCTCCCCTCTTTGTTTAGGGATTTCACACGCTTTGTCTTTATCCGTCACCGGAGAGGAAGCCTCTGGGACCCTTTTTATCCTACTAGCGTGAATCCAGATTGGAGCCTCTTCTGTGAGAATCGCTGTTCTGGTGACTGCTACCACTTGGGTGGGTGGTCCAAACGGGAACTCAATCTGTTTTCGTTCTTTTGCCAGGCGCTGGACTATCACCACATCTTCTGGTTGGAAAGGATGCATAGGTTCCTATGGAGAGAAAGGATAGGCACGAGCAACATTTTGTTCAATTTGATCTAAAGTTTCTACAAGTTTCCTCACATATTCTGCCTGTACTACTTTTAGATCCCCTTTTTCTATTACGGGGGCTTTTGGACCCCAACGGGTGGGGAAGGGTCTTCCCATTAGGACCTCAAATGGTGAGTAGCGAGTATTCTTATTAGGGTGCATCCTAATTTCTGCTAGGGCTATAGGCAAGAACTTTTTCCAATTAGTGAAAGTGCCTCCAGTAATTTTCCTTATTTTTTCTTTATTTGTTCAATTCATCCTTTCTACTACTCCGGAACTCGCTGGGTGATACGGGAGGTGGAATTTCCAGTCAATCCTAAGGGCTTTGCAAAGCTCCTTACATACCCTGGATGCAAAAGTTGGGCCATTATCTCAGTTATTTTGAACAGGACACCACCATCTGGGGATGAACTCTTGTAACAAGATTTTTACCACAGTTTGTGTGGTTTCATTGGTAGTGGGAAAAACCTCCGGCCATCTAGAGAACATATCCACAATTACAAGGGCATACTCCTGCTTACTTCCTGTCTTTGGGATATGGATAAAGTCAATTTGTAAGTCAGTGAATGGCGAAGTTGGGTAATTCAGATGCTGGTGTTGGGCCTTCTTTGAATTATTTGGGTTGTTTCTGAGACATATAATACACCGTGAAACATAAGATTGTATCTTTGACCTAAGATGTGGTATAAAAAAATCTCTCCGAATGAGGTCAGTGGTTGCCTGTGCTCCCTTATGGCCAAGACCATGATATTGTGTAATTAAAATTGGGGTGCTTGCAACTGGAATACATGGTTTCCCCTCTTTGCAGATAAGACCCGTATCAGGGTCTTGTACTGCACCTACCGACTGCCATTCCATCTTGTCACTATTGGTAGCCAAATCCTGGAGGCTGAGCAATAGATTGTCAGCGAGGGTAATTTCTGGAACTAGGGAGGGCATTTGAACAGTCGCTGGCTTTCTAATGTCAGCCTCTTTTGCTGCCTGATCAGCCAATGCATTCCCTTTAGACATGTGCGTTTGGAGACCAGTATGTGCCCTGCAATGGATAAGAGCAACTTTGCGTGGTAATTGGATGGCGGCGAGGAGATCATGTACTTGGGTGGAATGTGAGATTTGCTTCCCATCTGCAGCTATGAAGCCTCTTCTCTGCCAGATTACCACATGATCATGGACAACCCTAAAGGCATATTTGGAATTGGTGTATATATTTAAATCTCTTCCCTCAAAAAGACAACAAGCTCTAGTGAGAGCAATCAGTTCAGCTGCTTGGGCTGACTGGAAAGGTATAGGATTTGATTCCAGAATGACATCAGGGAGTTGAACCACAGCGTATCCTGCTTGATAAGTGTTGTCATTAGGACGGGAACAGGATCCATCCACAAAAAAATTAGGTGCTCCTTCAATGGGTGTGGACTGTAAGTCAGGCCTAGATGAGGTATGTTCATGTATAAGCTCAGTACATACATGGGGAGGAGGCAAATCATCCCGCTGTCTCTTGTATCCTAGTAGGGCATTCAGTATAGCCATTGGACCGAATGTAGGGGCTGAGTATTTGAAATGAAGTTGAGGATTAGAGAGCAAAAAAACTTCATATCCACTCAGTCTTTGTGCTGACATATGTTGAGTATGTATGTTCTTCAACAGGGCCTGAACATTGTATGAGGTATGCAGGTGGTAGGATGACCTATGGTGATAGGCGTAGCCATCTCAAGCTGCCAAACTCCTGAGACACTCAGGCATGCCCGGAACCTGTACGGGAACCACGTTTGAGAAAAAGGCAACAGGGCGGAATTTGCCTCCATGGTCTTGTGCCAGGACTTCTGCCATGGTTTTACAATTGTTCCTGGCAAATATTTGAAACATCATGCCATAGTCGGGTAGGCCCAAACCAGAACTTGAAACCATTGCACATTTCAAATGACTAAAAGCTTGTAACATTTCATCAGACCATATAATGAAGTCAGGCATATCAGTATGAGTGGCTTGTCTCAGAATATTATCATAGTAGGAACAATCAGCAATCCATTGGCTGATTCTCCTCTCACCTTTACTGAGAACAAAGCCCAAGTATTCAACACTGTCAATACACCATTGTAATTTTTTCCTAGAAACTTTGTGACCACATTCACATAACCACAGTGATAAACTAACACAATCTGCCTGGCAAGCCTCCCGAGTAGAACATATGAGGAGATTGTCCACATATTGTAGAAGGACAGAACCATGAGGGCAGTCCAAGGGCGCAGTGTAGCTTGGAGGACAATGGAGTAGACTGCTGGGGAGTCTACATAACCCTGAGGCATTCTACACCATGTATACTGGCGAAATTTACATATTAAAGCAAAGAGTGCCCGTGACTCCTTATCCACTGGGACAGAAAAAAATGCATTCTTTAAATCAATAACAGAGAAAAACTTGGCATGGGCAGGAATAGCTAATAGCAGATATGGTATGTCTGGAACTACAGGGGCTATGGATATGATCTGTGCATTTACTGCTCTAAGATCCTGGACAAACTTAAAGGTATTGTCAGCCTTTCTCACTAGGTTGATAGGTGTATTATAGGGGAAAATAATTTCCTCAATTTCCCCTGCCTCTAGGAATTCCATCAACATAGGCTCAATCCCCTTTTCTTTTTCAGGGGAAAGGGTGTATTGTTTAATATAAACAGGTGCAGCGTCGAGCTTAAGCATTGCCTTATATCAGGGGTACTCAACCTTTTCTGGTTGGGGGCCACATTATGGTGTATAAGTAAGCCAATTTTCCTATCCTAACTTCAAATACTGCATGTCCCACTGAGGGTCTGGACCATAATATGGGTAAGCTTGAATGTCACTCAAACATAACCCTTTTACCATGTCCATATGGAAGGTGTCATTAGCCCCTTCCCAAGGGAACAGATTTATACTTTTCATCCCCTCTGTCCATCCTGCCATATTATCCACACAGGGATTAACTAAATAATGATTAGTCCCACAGACCCGGGCTACATAATCCTTGCATGTTTCTCTCACATACGGAGGGGGTGGTGAGACTTTTCCTTGCTTTGCACCCATTTTTTATAATTTAATTGAGACAGAAGCAGTGCAGAACTCTTTCCAGGACTGGCTGTATTGAACCGTGTAGGCTCTAGCAAGTCCTGTCAACTGGGTAGAGGACTTATGTCTGTGCTCAACTTCCTTCTCAACTGCCTATTAGTATTTTCCCTTAAAACTGTAAAACTGTCACTTGCTTTCACCAGTTTCTAGGTTAGCGGGTTTTCCCTCGCCAGAGTGGTGGGGCGTCTTACGGTTCTCCAGGGCACACACAATAAAGTTAGTACAATATCATTGGCTGCTTACCTTCAGCATAAAATAAAATTACTTAATGTTTCATAACATCATAACATAAAAGAGAGATAAGAAGCGGTAGACATGGAGTGACAAGAGAGACCAGGGGGCAGACAATATTTGAATTTTTGCCAAAAGAATTCCTGTTTTCTAAATTCTTTCCCAAAAGGATTGCTCTATTTGCCATTAGTCTATATAAAAGTCTACCTTGCCGAAAGATAGATTGATCCTTACCGAAAGGATTGCTCTATTAAATTCTTGCCAAAAGAATTTATATTTTAAACTTGGCCACTATTCTATCTTGCCTAATGATAGATACTATTCCTTTCAGTGTATCCAAAGTGGATTCAAGAAAGAAACAACAGTGAATTTTCAGAAATCATCGGAATCTCCCAAGACCTAAAGGCAGGGATTTTCCATACTTACCGAATTCCTGTATGTTTTATCCCGGACAAGCCCCCAGCTGAAAGGGTCTTTCTTCTGCACCCTGCCTTCCCTTCGGACGTCCGGAGAATATATTTCAAAGAGACACTGACACACGCTTCTAGTCTCAGTACAAATAACTCAAATTTTTATCTGTGAAGTCTCAGTCTTATATACATTCATTCTAACAAACATTAACAGGTGTGGTTTACATATACAAGGTTGCTGAGTACAAACAATTCCCTATATAGGCTAATGTAAATATACTTGACTGATGTCTTTTGTACAGATCAAATAGCATTTCTTTATAAAATTCATCACTATATAGCATATGGCTTGCTTGATTTAACCCTTCAATCATCAGAGACGTGCTGACTCTGCTGAGGTGGTATTCCCATGTCCTCATCAGGAAACATAAGTGGTTGTGCGTCAGTGCATTCTATGTCTTCCACCACGGGGGAAGGGCTAGGTGGATGCCCTTGTGAAACCCTGCCAGCAGAGTCTTCAAACAGCATAAGAGACTGCTGCATAACTTGAGGCTCAGACAGGTTCCCTGATATGCATGGGGGTGATGTGACAGACTGATTGGCTTGGTTTTCAGATGCCACCTGTGCGCTTTCTGCAGAAAACTGGGTGGGAGATAATGGGAACCTGCTGGATCCACTGTCTGCCACCCAATCGACTAGCGCCTGTACTTGCTCAGGCCTTACCATCCTTATAACGGCATTAGGCTGACCAAATATCGCTGTAGATTCTGGCTGCTACTGGGACCTGAGGTAGTTGGTTCACTAGGACGTGTAGCTGTGGCAGAACGGCCAAGTCCTCTCACAGCACCAGAGGGTCCACTAACACCACCACGACCTTGTCCGTGTCCCTTATTAGATGTTTTCCTCATTGTTACCATTCACCACAATAAGAAAACTTATTTGGCCCAATGTATAGAGTTCAAATTAAGGCCTTTTTTTACAGGCACCTAACACTATCTAGCTATCTATTTATGTATCGTATTACACTAATACAAGCACAGCAGAAACCACAAATTTAGGGAAATATCAATTTTAGGCCTAGTATTTAGGCCCTGGCTAAAGGGTATCCTTTTGCAGACAGAATTACACTTGGAGATGCATAATAGCGTGTGCAAATATATATAGAGGATTACGCTTTCAGCACTTGTATTTAGACCTTTAGTGTAATATACCCTTTTAAGGACAGAAATACACTTGGAGATGCACAGTAGCAAAAATGTGCAAATATAGAGGATTTATTTTTCAGGCCTTGTAGTTAGACGCTGACACGCTCAATGTAATATACCCTATTGTGGACAGAATTACACTTGGAGAGGAACAGCGGAAAGCACAGATGTTCAGGATTTCTATTTTAGGGATTTTATTAAACCACAGAAAAAAATCTATCCTTTGACGGACAGTATTACACTTGGACAGCCACAGCTGGAACCCCAGATTTAGGGGATTGGTATTTTGGCAATTGAATTTCACCCCACAAAAAAATCAATCCTTTGACGTACAGATTTAAACAGCCAGCCACAGCTGGAACACCAGAGTTAGGGGATTGGTATTTTGGCAATTGAAGTTCACCCCAGAAAAAAAATCTATCCTTTGACGGACAGTATTAAACTTAGCCAGCCACAGCTGGAACCCCAGATTTAGGGGATTGTTATTTTGGCAACTGAATTTCACCCCAGAAAAAAATCTATACTTTATTTGTACATTATTAAACTTAGCCAGCCACAGCTGGAACACCAGATTTAGGGGATTGGTATTTTGCCAATTGAATTTCACCCCAGAAAAAAATCTATCCTTTGACGGACAGTATTAAACTTAGCCAGCCACAGCTGGAACACCAGATTTTAGGGATTGGTATTTTGGCAATTGAAGTTCACCCCAGAAAAAAATCTATCCTTTGACGGACAGTATTAAACTTAGCCAGCCACAGCTGGAACACAAGATTTAGGGGACTGGTATTTTGGCAATTGAATTTCACCCCAGAAATAAAATCTATCCTTTTACGCACATTATTACACTTGGCCAGCAACAGCTAAAACCACTGATTTAGGGGATTGGTATTTTGGCAATTGAATTTAACCCCAGAAAAAAATCTATTGTTTAATGTACAGTATTAAACTTAGTTAGCCACAGCTGGAACACCAGATTTAGGGGATTGGTATTTTGGCAATGGAATTTCACCCCAGAAAAAAATCCATCCTTTGACGGACAGTATTAAACTTTGCCAGCCACAGCTGGAACACCAGATTTAAGGGATTGGTATTTTGGCAATTGAATTTCACCCCAGAAATAAAATATATCCTTTTACGCACAGTATTACACTTGGCCAGCAACAGCTATAACCACTGATTTAGGGGATTGGTATTTTGGCACATTAATTTCAACCCAGAAAAAAATCTATCCTTTGATGTACTGTATTAAACTTAGCCAGCCACAGCTGGAACACCAGATTTAGGAGATTGGTATTTTGGCAATTAAATTTGATCCCTCCAAAAAATATATCCTTTGACTGACAGTATTACACTTGGCCAGCCACAGCTGGAACCCCAGATTTATGGGATTGTTATTTTGGCAATTGAATTTGACCCCAGAAAAAAATATATCCTTTGATGTACAGTATTAAACTTAGCCAGCCACAGCTGGAACACCAGATTTAGGGGATTGGTATTTTGGCAATTGAATTTCACCCCTCGATAAAATATAGCAATTTCTATCCTGTGTTTCAAGGTGGGAAAATAAGCACAATCCCTGATGTAGGATATTGGAAAAAACTACTTTTGAACCCAAAAATGTATATTGAATTTGGTGGGAGCTCAAAACATATGCTGGTGCACCAAAAGATCACCAAATGGCTGCCGATCAACCCAGAAAAAAGTGACAGAAAAACGCTCTGGGCAGCCTAAAAACCAGTGAGCAATGAACTAACAGAAGTTGAATGATTCACAGCTGTAGATCAATCACTTCATTAAGTGGTTTTGCTGAGTCTTCCCTGCCTAATTTCACCCTCACAGCAGCTGCATCCTATCCCTACACTAATCAGAGCAGAGTGATGGGCTGCGCTACATGACTCCAGCTTAAATAGAGGCTGGGTCACATGCTGCACTTGGCCAATCACAGCCATGCCATTAGTAGGCATGGCTGTGATGGCTTCTTAGGGCAGGAAGTAAAACGCTAGCTGAATGGCCCTTCAGAAAGCGGGAAGAAATTGGCAAACAATGGAACCGAACCCAAACTTTTTTGAAAATGTTCGGGTCCGAGTCCGTTTCCCGAACACCCCAAAATTCGGTACGAACCCGAACTATACAGTTCGGGTTCGCTCTACTCTAGTTAAGATTGTTCATAAATGAGAGAGATCCTAAAAGATTTTCTACTGGAATACTTTGTCTCATTGTTAGCTAATGCCGACCAAAGAGATCACCAAATAGACATGAAGCACTGCATTCCCAAACTAAAATCATTCCAGGTACAAACCCAAGAGAAGTTATTGTCATCCTACATTTTAGCTATTTCACATAAATTGTAGTAAAAAAAAAAAAGCAGCTTTAGAAAAATATCTCACTTATTTACTAGATTATTTCTGCAATAATATGGTTTTACATTTTGAGCAGAGAAATAGACACATAAAATGTGTGAATGCTACAAAAACCCAAACAGAATACATCCCCAGTGAGGTTACCCATTGAATTTGGCAAAAAATAGTGTCACATACTTTGCTGTCCACAAAGAATGCCACAATTCTAGGTTAAAGGTATCCTTCTCAACAACGACCCACAAAAGTTTACCTCAGTCCTAAATTTCAGGCAAGTCACCCTTGGCAATGTCATTGACCTTTTCCAATTGTACCTCTTAGAATAACTGGATAAGTCTGTGGGTTCCAGTAGGCTCACTTAGACTCGATTGCTAGTTTTACTAACCCCATATTAGATTTCTGTGTTTCTACATGATGGCTTGTAGAGATGAGCGAATTAAAAAAAAATCAATTCGGCCGGTTCTCCAAATATTCAGAAATAATTAGGTTCAATCCGAATTTATTTGCAGGGAATCGCGTTAAAAAACAGCTTTTTCCAGGCTTCAGAGAGCCTTTTTAGTGGTGTAGAACACGGTGCCTTGCACGCGTAATGAGTCTGCTGTGGTAGTGAAATAATACTGTGAGTCAGTATGACATGGAGATGACAGGCATCGCTCTTAGAATCACTGCACACTTCACTTATTTGGGCAGTCATGGGGCCAAAACTGACCAAATAACTGAAGTATGAACTCAGCCTTACAGGTCGATATTAGCTCCAAGAAAAAGAGCACTACTTTTACACCATCGTCAGCTGATTCCACATAGATGTCTACATTGCCTGTACTATTGAATGCTTATACAAGTAGAGCCCCCCGACCAAGTGGCGAGGGTGTCAGCAGTAAGTTTGTGTTGACGTCACTGATTATTTTGCCCTTCCTCTGATCCGTCAGAACAATAACCCCCCAAAAAACGGATCCTATCTGTTGAGCATCTTCCTTCACTCGGTCAGCACTTGGTCAGTAATCAATCAGTATTTCTAATGCCAAAAAAAACAGGAGTGGAACCAAAACAGAAATTACACGTGAATGACATATTTGCATCTCTTTGGTGTGGTGTTGAGCGAGCACGCTTGACCAAACACCTTTTTCACACCGCGTGTGCTCGAGAGCGATGCTCAAATCTCCTCCCCGCACACTCCCAAGGGGCAGGTGTTCCGCAGTCTGGCGCTTTTTTAAGGAAAGTGGGGCGATAAAAGAATTGTCATTTGCAACCTGCGCCGTATCAAACACTAGCAACCTCACCACCACCAGCATGATCCTGTACATGGCATCAAAACACCCTAATAGGTGGGCCGAACACCTGGGTCCACAATCAGTGTCTGCGGGTCACACCACTTACTCATCTTCCCCTGTGATATGTGCTGCCCAATGCCCTGTCCAAGACGTAGGCCCGGATGTCTCCTGACCTGCACCTGGACCTTCGCAAGCACCATCAACTAGCACGTCCAGGCCTTTGAACGAAAGTGCAAATACCCAGCCACCCACTCACAGGCCATAGCACTAAATGAGCACCTTTCCAAATTCCTGGCCCTGTAAATGTTGCCATTTAGGCTTGTGCAGACAGAGGCTTTCCGCAACCTGATGGCGGTTGCCGTCCCTCGTTACTCAGTCCTCAGCCTCCACTATTTTTCCTTGTGTGCCATCCCCACCTAAAACCATCATGTGTCCCATAACATCACCCGTGCCTTGACTAACTCAGTTATTGGGAATATTCACTTAACAACTGACACATGGACAAGTGCTTTGGCCAGGGATGCTACATTTCCCTGACGGCACACTGGGTGAACGTTGTGGAGGCCGGGAGCGAGTTGTTACCGAGGGATGGCACAAGTGCTACCGACGCCAATAATTGCGGGCCCTACTTCCATCAGGATTTCCGCCACAACCTACTCTACATTAGTGGCTGCAACCCCCCCTCTCCTCCTCCACCTCCTCCTCAACTTTCAACTCTGAATTCTTATCTTGCAGCACCAGTCAGCCATCAGTCAGTGGCTGGAAGCAGTGTAGCACTGGAGTAGAGAAGTGGCAACAGGCCGTGCTGAAACTAATTTGCTTAGGTGACAAACAGCACACTGCCGCAGAGCTATGGCAGGATAAAGGGACCCGACTAAGCTGTGGCTCTCGCCACTCAACCTAGGACCAGGCATAGTTGTGTCTGATAATGGCCGTAACTTGGTGGCAGCTTTGGAGCTCGGCAAGCTCACACACATACCATGCTTAGCCCACATGTTCAACTTAGTGGTTCAGCGGTTTCTCAAAACCTACCCCAATTTGCCTGAGCTACTGGTGAAGTTGCGCCGTGTGTCCCCATTTCCAAAAGTCATCTACAGTTGCAGCCACTCTGACAACGCTGCAGCAATGCTTTCAATTGCCAGCTCACTGACTGTTGTGCGATGAGAAAACGCGCTGGAACTCAACGTTCCACATGTTGGCCATGCTTTGTGAGCAGCAGAGAGCAATAGTGGAATACCAGCTGCAACATGGTCATCGCCTTTCCAGTCAGCTTCCACTCTCCACAAACGACGAGTAGGCATGGATGTCTGACCTCTGTGAGGTTTTACACAACTTTGAGGAATCAACACAGATGGTGAGCAGCAAAGCAACTATTATCAGCGTAACCATCCCACTAGTGATGAGCGGCATAGGCAATATTCTAATTAGCAAATTAGAGAATTTGCGATCTCCAGTCATTATTTACTTGATTGTGAAAATCGGCAATGTAATATATTTGCGATAAAATTTCACGATTAGAATTTTTGCGATCAACACTAAGAGGTAGGCAACTTTCCTATTGGTTGCTAGGGAAGTGCCGATATTCGCCATAAGTGCACGATAAATTCCCGATTAGAATATTCGTGATCAACACTAGTCACGAATGCGAATATATAGTACTATATTCTAAATTGTCGCAAATTCTCGAAGTGGAGATATTCGCGTTTAAAATTTAAAATTCGAATATTCACGCTCAACACTACACCCCACTTCTGTATCTACTGAAATGCTCGCTGCTCACAATGAAGACAGACGCTTTGCATGTGGAAGAGGTGGAAGAGGTGGAAATGGGAGGAGATAGTACACAGGATGAAAGCCAGACACAACCTTATGTTCATCTTCTCATCGCGAATTGGTTGATGAGGAGGAGGAGGAGCAGGAGACGGTTGCCTCCGCAACAGAGGGTAGTACCCATAACTGGTTTATTCCATCTGTTCAGCTTGGATGGGCCAAAGAGGAGGAAGAGGATGAGGGGATTGAGAGTCATCCATCTGATGAAGACAGTGAGGTCTTGTCTGTTGGGACTCTGGCACACATGGCTCACTTTATGTTATGCTGCCTTTCCTGTGATCCTCACGTTATATGCATTTTGGCCAACACTGATTACTGGTTGTTCACCCTTCTCGACCCCCGCTACAAAGAACTTCTCATCTCTCATTCCTGTGGTGGAGAGGACTAGCAAAATGGTGCAATATCAGAAGGAAAAATTGCTCCAAAAATTTCCAGATGACAATGCTGTTGGCAAAGTACGTAGTTCCTTTGGGAAACCAAGGAGGGGAGACAAGGGGAACACACAGCAGTTCCAACAAAGGCAGGGCAACAATCTCCAAGGCCTGGGACAGTTTTATGACACCCCACCAGCACCCTCACCCTGATGTGCTGTCTAGTGTCACAAGGAGGGAAACGTTTTGGAAGATGGTAAAGGTAAAGGAGTACTAAGCAGACCGTGTCAGCATCCTCAGTGATCCCTCTGTGCCTTACAACTATAGTGTGTTCAAGCTGGAAACATGGCACAAACTGGCGCTCTACGCCTTGGAGGTGCTGGCCTGCCCTGCCACCAGTGTTTTGTCAGAGTGGGTATTTAGTGCTGCTGGGGGCATAATAACTGATAAGCGCATGGACCTGTCAACTGAAAATGCTGACAGGTTGACTCTTATCAAAATGAACAAGGCCTGGATTGCCCCTGACTTTTCTACTCTACCAGATGAAAGCGGCTGAACATAAAGGCAATTTATATGTGGATTTTATGGTGTGTTGAATACACTGTATTCCCATGCACCCCTTCCACCACAAAAAAAGGGCATATGGTTCAATCTTCCTTTTTTTCGTCCTTCTTCTCCTCCTCCATCATATCAACATGCTAATTAGGCTGCCCTCACTCCTAATGTTTTAGAGGGCCAGCTAAGCAGAAGACCCTCACCCCTAATGTTTTAGAGGGTCACCAGCAAAACCTCACCCCTAATGTTTTAGATGGTCAGATCAGTAGTGTTGAGCACGAACATTCGAATAGCGAATTTTAATTGTGAATATCGCAACTTCGAGAATTTGCGAATATTTAGAATATAATGCTATATATTCGTAATTTCGAATATTCTGCATTTTCATTGATCTGAACACATGATTCCTTCCTGCTTCTTGCTTGTGGGCCAATGAGAAGGCAGCAATGTCAAGTTCACAACAATACTTAGTGCTCCAAACAGTATTATGTAGTTAGACCTACTAAAATGTGAAGTATTACGCCAAAATATGCACATTATTAATTGCCGATTTGCACAATCGCGAATATATTGGAGCACTGTATCTGCATATAAAGCTACTGTAATGTTCTGCCGTGCCAACCATTTTCTCCAGTCTCAGGATAAACTCAGGAAACTTCTAGCAGCTTGAAAAATGTAGCCAAAGTGACCCACACCTGTATTTCGCATTATGCGATTTTTACATTGATGATTTTTCGCAGTCAAGAGAATAATCCCGAATAGGAATATTCAAGAATATATGATGAATATTCTACCACATATTTGTGAAATATCGCTAATTCGAATATTGCTCCTGCCGCTCCTCACTACAGATCAGCAGCAGGCACTCGACCCCAATGTTTCTGAGGGTCACCAGCAGGCCCTCCTAATGTTTTAGAGGGTCAGCTTAGCAGCAGACCATCAGCCCTAATGTTTTAGATGGTCCGATCAGCCGCAGACCCTTGCCCCTAATGTTTGCGACGGTCACCTCACCAGCAGGCCCTTGCTCCTAATGTTTTAGAGGGTCAGCTCAGCTGCAGACCCTCACCCATAACGTTTTAGATTGTCAGATCAACAGCAGGCCCTCGTCCCTAATGTTTTAGAGGATCACCAGCAGGCCCTTGTAATTTTGGCAGCCCTTTCACTTAGTGCATAGGCTTTATGAGTGTATAGGTCCCACTACCTGAACAATATCCAGGTTGTATAGGAGAGACTCTTCCCTGTAATTTTTGGCAGCACTTGCACTTTATATACAAGTAAATATACAGGAAATTCTGTTTCCTAATAATTTTTCGTCTAAAATCGATTTTATCTTCGGTATTGTGCATATTATTGTTAGTCTGTAAAAGTGGCATACTACTCAGACAACATAGTTCCCAGCAGCGACCTGGGAGTCCAAGATGCATCCAGAATCCTCCCCATGCTGTTCCAGAACCATTTCAGTGGTGTTTCCCTCAATTTCAGACCTTTTTCTGTGAACCAGACATGCTCCCCTCTTCAGAGCAGGGGGTGCCTGGTTTAATAGCCGGGTTCTCCCATTGACTTCCACTGAGCTTGGGTGCTCTGTAGAGCACCTGAACATCCCAAAGTGTTCTACTCGAGCACTTTGGTGCTCGATCAACACTACTTATGTGTTTTGTACCCACTCCTGCTTTTGGCTACCAAATCATAAGCCAATTCTGATGGGACCATAGAGGCCTTACAGACAGGATCCGTTGTGCGTCTCATTTTTTCTTTCTTCTGACAGATCAAAAGAAGGGTCAAATAAATGATGATGTCAGCCAGGCCAAAAGGCAAAATAGTGGCCAGTCATGAAGTGGGGAGAGTGGGAACAGCATGAGAAGTCCACAGAGTGGCCCTATGACATAGTGATGAGGTGGAAGCAGCATGTGGAGGCCACAGAGTGGCACAATGACAGTTTGGAGGTGGCAGCAGCATAAGAAGGCCTTGGAGTGGCAAGGTGACATAGTTCTGGAGGCGGCAGCAGCATAAGGAGACCACAGAGTGGCAAGGTGACGGTGTAGAGGTGGCAGCAGCATGAGGAGACCACAGAGTGGCAAGGTGACATAGTGTGGAGGTTGCAGCAACATGAGGAGACAACAGTGTGGCAAGGTGACATAGTGTGAGGTGGAAGCAGCATGAGGAGACCACAGAAGGGCAAGCTGACATAGTGTGGAGTTTGCAGCAGCATCAGGAGGCCACAGAGTGGCAAGGTAACATAGTGTGGAGGTGGCAGCAGCGTCAGGAGACCACAGAGTGGCAAGGTGACATAGTGTGGAGTTGGCAGCAGCATAGTGGAGAATTGGGTGGCAATACCAGTACCATCTGAAGATAGCGGGTGAAAGAAGGAGAACTTGGCATCAGATGTTTGGCATCAGGCGGGTGGCAGCATCAGAATAGTAGCTGAGGCAGGTAGCCAAAAGAAACCGGTCTCTTTTGTCAAAGTGTTGGTATGGCACCATGGATGATCTAGTCTGATGCATCAGGCATTGGTGGGTGGAAATCCTGGCTGATTCAGCTTGACAAATGGTCAGTCTCTCCACATTTT
>CM065591.1:121719080-121750967 GCA_033119425.1 Bufotes viridis | reverse complement strand
ATGGGAATACCACCTCATCGGAATCCATGCGTCTCTGATAATGACGAAATACAGGTGCCAACTGCTGCGTCTTTCTGCAGTGTGCAGACCGAACAGGAGGTCAGGGAGGAAGACTGTGTGGAAGACTATGCAGGGGACGATGAGGTCCTAGACCCCACATGGAATGAAGGACGTGCCACTGACTTTCATAGTTCAGTGGAAGAGGCAGTGGTGAGACCGGGCCAACAGCGTAGCAAAAGAGGGAGCAGGGGGCAAATGCAGACCAGCCGTCGCCAAGAGAGTTCGCCTGCTACTGGCCAACGCCACCAGGAACCGAGCACCCCAAAGGCAGCTTCAAGTAGTTCCCTGGCATGGCACTTCTTTAAACAATGTGCTGACGACAAGACCCGAGTGGTTTGCACGCTGTGCCATCAGATCCTGAAGCGAGGCATTAACGTTCTGAACCTTAGCACAAACTGCATGACCAGGCATCTACATGCAAAGCATGAACTGCAGTGGAGTAAACACCTTAAAAGCAAGGAACTCACTCAGGCTCCCCCTGCTCCCTCTTCTGCTGCTGCCTCTGCCTCTTACTCCGCCTCGGGAGGAACGTAGGCACCTGAGGCCCACCAAACAGAGGACGTGCCACCGACACCACCACCTGCGTCACCAAGCATCTCCACCATGTCACGCGGCAGCGTTCAGCTCTCCATCTCACAAACCTTGGAGAGAAAGTGTAAATTCCCACCTAGCCACCCTCGAGCCCTGGGCCTGAATGCAAGCATTTCTAAACTACTGGCCTTTGAAATGCTGTCATTCAGGCTGGTGGACACAGACAGCTTCAAACAGCTGATGTCCATGGCTGTCCCACAGTATGTTGTTTCCAGCCGCCACTACTTCTCCAAGACAGCCGTGCCTTCCCTGCACAACCAAGTATCCGATAAAATCAAGTGTACACTGCGCAACGCCATCTGTGGCAAGGTCCACCTAACCACAAATACGTGGACCAGTAAGCACGGCCAGGGACACTATATCTCCCTAACTGC
Organism: Bufotes viridis; assembly: GCA_033119425.1. Lineage (NCBI taxonomy): Eukaryota > Metazoa > Chordata > Amphibia > Anura > Bufonidae > Bufotes > Bufotes viridis. The sequence goes on along the minus strand of CM065591.1, from coordinate 121,749,942 downwards.
ACACTGGGTAAATGTAGTGGCGGCTGGGCCGCAGGCGGAGAGTTCCTTAGCGCACGTCCTTCCGCCACCAAGGACCGCAAGGCATCATTATTTGCCTCCTGTAGCCTCCTCCTCCTACTCGGCTTCCTCCTCCTTTGCTTTCACCAGCTCATCCAGTTAGCCACACACCTTCACCACCAACTTCAGCACAGCCCGGGGTAAACGTCAGCAGGCCATTCTGAAACTCATATGTTTGGTGGACAGGCCCCACACCGCGCAGGAGTTGTGGCGGGGTATTGAACAACAGACCGACGACTCGTTTCTGCCGGTGGGCCTCAAGCCCGGCCTAGTGGTGTGCGATAATGGGCGAAATCTCATCGCAGCTCTGGGACTAGCCGGTTTGACGCACAACTACCTCGACATGTCAGAGCTGCTGCATAAAGTGAGGGCTGTCTGTGCGCGCTTCCGGCATTCACATCCTGCCGCTGCTCGCCTGTCTGCGCTACAGCGGAACTTCGGCTTTCCACATGCTGGAGAGACTGTGCGAGCAGCAGCAGGCCATAGTGGAGTTTTAGCTGCAGCATGCACGCGTCAGTCGCACTGCGGAACAGCACCACTTCACCACCAATGATTGGGCCTCCATGCGAAACTTGTGTGCCCTGTTGCGCTGTTTCGAGTACTCCACCAACATGGCCAGTGGCGATGACACCGTTATCAGCGTTACAATACCACTTCTATGTCTCCTTGAGAAAACGCTTAGGGCGATGATGGAAGAGGAGGTGGCCAAGGAGGAGGAGGAGGATGAGGGGTCAATTGTAGCACTTTCAGGCCAGTCTGTTAGAAGTTGCTCAGAGGGAGGTTTTTTGCAACAGCAGAGGCCAGGTACAAATGTGGCCAGCCAGGGCCCACTACTGGAGGATGAGGAGGATGAGGAGGAGGTGGAGGAGGATGAGGATGAAGCAGGTTCACAGCGGGGTGGCACCCGACACAGCTCAGGCCCATCACTGGTGCGTGGCTGGGGGGATACTTAGGACGATGACAATACGCCTCACACAGAGGACAGCTTGTCCTTACCTCTGGGGAGCCTGGCACACATGAGCGACTACATGCTGCAGTGCCTGCGCAATGACAGCAGAGTTGCCCACATTTTAATGTGTGTGGACTACTGGGTTGCCACCCTGCTGGATCCCCAGTACAAAGACAATGTGCCCACCTTATTTCCTGCACTGGAGCATGATAGGAAGATGCGCGAGTACAAGCGCACGCTGGTAGACGCGCTCCTGAGAGCATTCCCAAATGTCACAGGGGAACAGGTGGAAGCCCAAGGCGAAGGCAGAGGAGGAGCAAGAGGTTGCCAATGCAGCTGTGTCATGGCCAGTTCCTCTGAGGGCAGGGTTAGCATGGCAGAAATGTGGAAAAGTTTTGTCTCCACGCCACAGCTAACTGCACCACCACCTGATACGGAACGTGTTACCAGGAGGCAGCATTTCACTAACATGGTTGAACAGTATGTCTGCACACACCTCCACGTACTGACTGATGGTTCGGCCCCATTCAACTTCTGGGTCTCCAAATTGTCCACGTGGCCAGAGTTAGCATTTTATGCCTTGGAGGTGCTGGCCTGCCCGGCAGCCAGCTTTTTGTCTGAACGTGTATTCAGCACAGCAGGGGGCGTTGTTACTGACAAACGCAGCCGCCTGTCCACAGCCAACGTGGACAAGCTGACGTTCATAAAAATGAACCAGGCATGGATCCCACAGGACCTGTGCCTCCCTTGTGCAGAATAGACATTCATAACTGCCTCCCCCTCAACCATGTATTCTTGTAGTCCGGGGCACTTCTTTATTGAATCCTCATTTTTTTTACTTTACCATGATCTTGCGGTGCAACCCAAAGTTGAATGAAACTCTCCTCTGTCTGGGTGCCTGGCCTAAATAACTGAAAGTGGCCTTCTCCAGTGGTGGGTGATATGACGCATGATTCCTTGCTGTGGGACCTCTCTCCTCGGTCTGGGTGCTGGGTCTGAAATAACTGAAAGTGGCCTTCTCTAGTGGTGGGTGAAATGACGCATGATTCCTTGCTGTGGGACCTCTCTCCTCTATCTGGGTGCTGGGGCCGAAATAACTCAAAGTGGCCTTCTCCAGTGGTGGGTGATATGACGCATGATTCCTTGCTGTGGGACCTCTCTCCTCGGTCTGGGTGCCTGGCCTAAATAACTGAAAGTGGCCTTCAACAGTGGTGGGTGATATGACGCATGATTCCTTGCTGTGGGACCTCTCTCCTCTGTCTGGGTGCTGGGTCGAAATAACTGAAAGTGGCCTTCTCCGGTGGTGGGTGATATGACGCATGATTCCTTGCTGTGGGACCTCTCTCCTCTGTCTGGGTGGTGGGGCATAAATAACTGAAAGTGGCCTTCTCCAGTGGTGGGTGATATGACGCATTATTCCTTGCTGTGGGACCTCTCTCCTGTGTTTGGGTGCTGGGGCCGAAATAATTGAAAGTGGCCTTCTCCGGTGGTGGGTGATATGACGCATGATTCCTTGATGTGGGACCTGTATCCTCTGTCTGGGTGCTGGGCTGAAATAACTGAAAGTGGCCTTCTGCAGTGGTGGTTGATATGACGCATGATTCTTTGCTGTGGGACCTCTCTCCTCTGTCTGGGTGCTGGGTCCGAAATAACTGAAAGTGGCCTTCTCCAGTGGTGGGTGATATGACACATGATTCCTTGCTGTGGGACCTCTCTCTTCTGTCTGGGTGCTGGGGCCGAAATAACTGAAAGTGGTCTTCTCCAGTGGTCGGTGATATGACGCATGATTCCTTGCTGTGGGACCTCTCTCCTCTGTCTGGGTGCTGGGGCCAAAATAACTGAAAGTGGCCTTCTCCAGTGGTGGGTGATATGATGCATGATTCCTTGCTGTCGGACCTGTATCCTCGGTCTGGGTGCTGGGCAGAAATAACTGAAAGTGGCCTTCTCCAGTGGTGGGTGATATGATGCATGATTCCTTGCTGTGGGACCTCTCTCCGATGTCTGGGTGCTGGGTCCGAAATAACTGAAAGTGGCCTTCTCCAGTGGTGGGTGATATGACGCATGATTCCTTGCTGTGGGACCTCTCTCCTCTGTCTGGGTGCTGGGTCCGAAATAACTGAAAGTGGCCTTCTCCAGTGGTGGGTGATATGACACATGATTCCTTGCTGTGGGACCTCTCTCTTCTGTCTGGGTGCTGGGGCCGAAATAACTGAAAGTTGCCTTCTCCAGTGGTGGGTGATATGACGCATGATTCCTTGCAGTGGGACCTCTCTCCAATTGATATTGGTTATATTTTATTTATTTTATTTTATTTTAATTCATTTCCCTATCCACATTTGTTTGCAGAGCATTTACCAACATTCTGCTGCCTTTGGCAGCGTTCTAGCCCGTTCCTGGACTATTTTACAGCCTTTTTAGTGCCTAAAAGTTCGGGTCCCCATTGACTTCAATGGGGTTCGGGTTCGGAATAAAGTTCGGGTCGAGTTCGGATCCCGAACCCGAACATTTTCGGGAAGTTCGGCCGAACTTCTCGAACCCTAACTTCCAGGTGTTCGCTCATCTCCAGTCAAGATGAATTCCAGAAAATGAAGAACAAAACTGTTATGGCCCTGCTAATGATTTCTTTTGGTATCAAGGAAATGCTTGGTAGCCCTTAGTTCCATTTGGTGTGGGATAGATGTATATAGGGCCTTAACATCAATTGGGGCCAGCCACACATCCGCCTCAACCTCTATTCCTTTGAGTTTCTTAAGCAGGTCCATCGTATCATGTATATGCAAAGTAAGGGATAGAACAAAGGGACATAGAATTCTATCAATGTAAATACCATCATTTTTAGTCAAATTTCCAACCCCCGAAACTATTGGCCTCCCTTTTAGGGGATGTAACCCCTTGTGGACTTTAGGAAGTCCATGGAAGGTAGCAATTTTTGGATGTTGGGGGAATAGCAACTCATACTCATTCCGATCTATCCAGTGATTATCTACAACCTCCTTTAATACAATCGACAGTTGCAATTGATTCTATGTGGTAGGATTCCACACCAATATTTCATAGCTTTTTGTATCAGAGAGTAGGGATAAGCGCAGGGGAAATATTAAAATTTGCGATATTTCGCGAATATTCGTATTTGAAATTATTCTCTTGATTAGGAAGAATCGTCAATGTAGAAAGCTGCTAGAAGTTTCTTGAGTTTATCCTGACTAAATTAGAATATTCTTCATTGTTAAATTTATTTCTTCTTATGCGAAAAATCGGCAATGTAATATGCGCGTTAATCGAGTAAGGGTGGGTTATAGGCAACTTTCCTATTGAGTTGGCTTTTTAGAATTCGCAAATATGTAGAATTTAGTGTGATTTATATCCTTAAAACAAATAGTCGTCTTTTTTTTTTATCTGAACCCATAACATTTACTACTTTAATGGGTTTAGATGGAAAAAAAAAAAGGGAATATTTGTTTTTACGAATATATATCACACTATATTCTACATATTTGCAAATTCTAGCAAGCCAACCCAATAGGAAAGTTGCCTATAACCCACCCTTATTCGATTAACGTGCATATTACATTGCCGATTTTTCGCATAAGAAGAAATAAATTAAATAATGAAGAATATTCTAATTCTCTAGATATTGCAGCCTTCTCACACTGGCCCAAAAGCATTTCATTTTTACGAATATATATCACTATTTTCGAAATATTCGCAAATTCTCAAAGTTGTGACATTCACAATTAAAAGTCACTCGAATATTCGCGCTCAACACTATCAGAGCGGAGTGATTGACACATCTGTTTGTACTGTTTACAGTTTAATATCACAATATTCCACCCTTATCTGATGATTTAATGATTAAATTATTTTTCTCCCTAAGGTTTTTGAGGCCTGCCATTTCCTAATAGAGTAATTTTTAGGATAATGTGGCGTATCGAAACATTGGTACAAATGTTCCAGATCTCTTAATACTGAGTTTAGAAATAGATCAATGTAGTGATCTGACCCTTTGGGTGGCATCTTCCTACTTTTGTTCCTCAAAGTGGTGAATGGTCCCTTGCCTCTCTCTCTATCATTTTCTTCAATTAAATCGGCAAGATCCTCTACATCCTGAACATCCTTTCCTATCCTATCTCTATAACACAGTACACAGCTCTGCTACATGCAGGATACACACATATCTCTATTACACAGTACACACATCTCTAATACACAGCTCTATTTGATGACTACAGTTCTGTACACAGCCGCTGTGAAATCTGACCCCTCCCACACACGACTCATCACATGGTCATGACATCATCACAGGTCCTTTGCCTTTCCAGCAGCTAGCAGCTTCTTCGGGCGTAGAGTTTGTGTATTGCATACTTTTGAGTTAGGGAGGAGGGAATTTTGACTGACTTCTGAGGGAGAAGGGAGTTTTGTCTGACATCTGATGGAGTTTTAGATGAGGGAGGAGGGCGATTTGGCTGAGGTCTGAGGGAGGAGGCAGTTTTGGATGAGGGAGGTTTGTCTGAGGGAGGAGGGCATTTTGGCTGATGTCTGAGGGAGAAGGCAGTTTTGGATGAGGGAGTTTTGGCTGATGTCTGAGGGAAGAGGCAGTTTTGGATGAGGGAGTTTTGGCTGATGTCTGAGGGAGTTTTATCTGACATCTGATGGAGTTTTGGATGAGGGAGGAGGGCGTTTTGGCTGATGTCTGAGGAAGGAGGCAGTTTTGGCTGACAGAGGATGGAGTTTTGCCTGAGAGAAGAGGACTGATGGAGTTTGGGCCGACAAAGGAGGGAGTTTTGCCTGACGGAGGATGGAGTTGTGGATGATGTTTGACGATGTCCTAATATGGACACCATATACTACCACCAACTCATGGGCACCACTATGGGGAATCCCTGTGCCCCAACTTATGCTAATTTGCTTCTGGGCTGGTGGGAGGATACAATAGTGTTTTCTGACCAATATGCTAACTAAAAAAGGTATAGAGAGATGGACCGGCACTCTCAATCAGGGACACAGTGGAGGCAGACTATTATATATAGTTAAGAATTTATTTATTTATAAGTCCTCTATCCGAGGGTAGTAAAGTATATATATATATATATATATATATATAACTATATAGATTTGCTGGAGACAATATATATATATATATATATATATATATATGTTACGTGCCAAAGATTTTGGCTGAATAAAACAGTCTATGAGGAATATCGATAGAGTAATGTCCAGAACAATTGATCAAATAAAAAAGCAAAAAGGATCCGCAGAAAATCAGTCCTTAAAAAATCAATTCATAAAAAATCAATCCATAGGGAGAAAATGTCCGCTAATCACAGTTCATGATGATTCTTGCATAGTGAGCTTTAAAAATGGTGATGCTATATTGCAGTTTTTGCTAAAAGTATAGTTCAGTAATAAAGGTAAATCCGGGATGTCAGGATGCACCACTCACCTCTGTTTCCTGGAGGTCCGCTGTTGGCATCCCACCTGAAGTGGGTATCTGCTCCAGCTGTCTGCCTGACGGCTTGCGGTGGTGGCGTCTGTAGATAGGAACGCTTTCTTTCTGACCTGCACAATGGCCCAAGGGCTGCGATGCGTGAAGTTGCAGGTCCTGATGGTATGGTGTACCGTGTTGTGCTTGGCGTCTCCGCGTGGTTTTTGGCGGGTAAGCGTCACTGTATGATCCCAGAAGAGAGAGTGGAGGAGCTCCTCGTGGAAGGTGCAATATTTGGCGTTACTACAGTTATTACCAGACGCGTTTCGAAATCGTCTAGATTTCTTCCTCAATGGGGAAGTTTTCATCCCACCCCGCTAAAGAAGGGGATCCCAAAGGGACAGTTCCCCTGAAAACAGAGGAACTGCACGACGGTTGAGGATTGTAAGAAAGAGGGCACCATCCTATATGAGAGATTTAGAGAAAAAGCATACCCGAGAAAAATACCAAATCAGGAATAGGAATTTGCACAGAAATGAAACAGAACCAAGCTATTAGCCCCAAAAAGCAGAAATCAAGATGATAAAACTATACATATTATTGGAACTTTTGACTCCTTGGCAGTTGGCACAGAAAGTGAGAAATATACTTGGTCACTTCTGAAAACTGATCCAGACATCTCAGGATTCATTCCAGATTTTCCTGCAATTACGTATAGACGTGGGCGCAACTTAAGAGATACCTTGGTTTACAGCCACTTTGAAACTCAAAATAGAGACTTGGCTGACCAATAGCCAGACTGGTCCTTTCGTTGCCTCCATTGTAAAGCTTGTCAATTTATTGATAGAGGGTCTAAGTTTTAAGATTCTGGAGGACATAGGGTATACCATACCCGCTCTTTTGCTAACTGCAACACCGAGGGTGTGATATATCTCTGCAAATGTACGTGCAATTTGATGCACGTTGCGTATTTAAATCGCCAGGGAGGTAAGAGATCTTTATCCCTCCTCAAAGAGGTGGAGCGGATCTTTGTATGGGCGGAGGCCAATATTCAACAGCTGTCAGCTGTACACATCAGAGGAAGCAAGAATTCTGTCTCAGACAGCCTAAGCCACAACTCACGAGGTGTTGGGGTCAACCCCAGATAGATTTGATGGCTACCTGAGCAAATTCAAAAGTTCCTCTATTCTACTCCCTGTTAAGGGAAGACAGCCTTTGGTCCTTAGATGCTCGGTTATCTCCTTTATGGGGAATGACCGGATACACAAGCCCATCCGTGGGGGGGACTGGGATAGGACTGAATGAACAAGTAAACTTTAGTTGTTTCGTATGATCTGGATACAATCCCATGTTATAACTGTGTCTGCTCCTTTTCTTCTCTTTGGTTTTTTATGGGCACCTCCCTGGGTGCACCTTTTTGGATCCTTTTCTGTGTGATAATGAACCGTCCCCTTAATTGTCCTTTCATTCACGGACTAGTTAAAGTTCTGTGAATAGGTGGGACACAGGCCTGGGTATGTAGCGGGCGGGGACACTTCCTCCCCTGCTCCCCCCTGTGTCTCTTTAGTGTTTATACCTAGCTGAGTCGCTCCATCAACAGAAGGTGTAGAATTATTGGATCAGCGCCCGGCTTGCTTACATATGACCCCGTTTTGACCACACTAAGGGGGTTTAAACAGGTCACATGATCGCATGCATATGTTTGTACTGCCTCAGGGCGCATATGTTATTTTTCTGTGAAAATTGCATCGCGATTTTGCGACTTTTTCATATGCATTATGCGATTTCTTATGCACATTGCGCATGAGCGATTTATTTGCGCTTTTTTGCGATCATATGTCCGGTCATGTGACATTGTGATGCTTTGAAGCGTGATCACATATCACATGACTTCCGGCCCCTATTTAATCTCGGCTTTTCCCTGCGACCTGTGGGACACACTGAGGATACCGGGACCTCCGCCATACAAGGCAACCTACTCAAGCACTCGCTTGGATCATACATCCCAGGCAGCAGTAAGTGACTCTTATTAGAGATGAGTGAACACCTGGATGTTCGGGTTCGAGATCCGAACTCGACCCGAACTTTATCCTGAACCCCAACTCCATTGAAGTCAATGGGGACCCGAACTTTTAGGCACTAAAAAGGCTTTAAAATAGTCCAGGAACGCGCTAGAGGGCTGCCAAAGGCAGCAAAATGTAGGTAAATCCCCTGCAAACAAATGTGGATAGGAAAATGAATTAAAATAAAATAAATAAAATTTAACCAATATCAATTGAAGACAGGTCCCACTGCAAGGAATCATGCGTCATATCACTCAACACTGGAGAAGGCCACTTTCAGTTATTTCGGCCCCAGCACCCAGACAGATGAGAGAGGTCCCACAGCAAGGAATCATGTGTCATATCAACCACCACCGGAGAAGGCCACTCTCAGTTATTTCGGCCCAGCACGCAGACAGAGGAGAAAGGTCCAACAGCAAGGAATCATGCGTCATATCACCCACCACCAGAGAAGGCCACTCTCAGTTATTTCGGCCAGCACCCAGACCGAAGAGAGAGGTCCCACAGCAAGGAATCATGCGTCATATCACCCACCACTGGAGAAGGCCACTTTCAGTTATTTCGGCACAGCACCCAGACCAAGGATACAGGTCCCACAGCAAGGAATCATGCGTCATATCAGCCACCACTGGAGAATGCCACTTTCAGTTATTTCGGCACAGCACCCAGACTGAGGATGCAGGTTCCACAGCAAGGAATCATGCGTCATATCACCCACCACTGGAGAAGGCCACTTTCAGTGATTTCGGCCCCAGCACCCAGATAGAGGAGAGAGATCCCACAGCAAGGAATCATGCGTCATATCACCCACCACTGGAGAAGGCCACTTTCAGTTATATAGGCCCCAGCACCCAGTCAGAGGAGAGAGGTCCCACAGCAAGGAATCATGTGTCATATCACCCACCACTGCAGAAGGCCACTCTCAGCTTTTTCAGCCCAGCACCCAGACAGAGGATACAGGTCCCACAGCAAGGAATCATGCGTCATATCACCCACTACTGGAGAAGGCCACTTTCAGTTATTTCGGCCCAGCACCCAGACAGAGAGAGAGGTCCCACAGCAAGGAATCATGCGTCATATCAACCACCACCGGAGAAGGCCACTCTCAGTTATTTCGGCCCAGCACCCAGACAGAGTGAGAGGTCCCACAGCAAGGAATCATGCGTCATATCACCCACCACTGGAGAAGGCCACTTTCAGTTATTTCGGCCCAGCATCCAGACCGAGGATACAGGTCCCACAGCAAGGAATCATGCGTCATATCACCCACCACCGGAGAAGGCCACTCTCAGTTATTTCAGCCCAGCACCCAGACAGAGGAGAGAGGTCCCACAGCAAGGAATCATGCGTCATTTCACCCACCACCGGAGAAGACCACTTTCAGTTATTTCGGCCCAGCACCCAGAAAGAGGAGAGAGGTCCCACAGCAAGGAATCATGTGTCATTTCACCCACCACTGGAGAAGACCACTCTCAGTTATTTCAGCCCAGCACCCAGACAGAGGAGAGAGGTCCAACAGCAAGGAATCATGCGTCATATCAACCACCACCGGAGAAGGCCACTCTCAGTTATTTCAGCCCAGCACCCAGACAGAGGACACAGGTCCCACAGTAAGGAATCATGCGTCATATCACCCACCACTGGAGAAGGCCACTTTCAGTTATTTCGGCACAGCACCCAGACCGAGGATACAGGTTCCACAGCAAGGAATCATGCGTCATATGACCCACCACTGGAGAAAGGTCAAACCGGCTAGTCCCAGAGCTGCGACAAGATTTCGCCCATTATCGCACACCAACAGGCCGGGCTTGAGACCCACCGGCAGAAACCACTCGTCGGTCTGTTGTTCAATACCCTGCCACAACTCTTGCGCGGTGTGGGGCCTGTCCCCCAAACATATGAGTTTCAGAATGGCCTGCTGACGTTTACCCCGGGCTGTGCTGAAGTTGGTGGTGAAGGTGTGTGGCTGCCTGGATGAGCTGATGGAAGCAGAGGAGGAGGAAGCCTAATAGGAGGAGGAGGCTACAGGAGGCAAAGAATGATGCCCTGCGATCCTTGGTGGCGGTTGGATGTGCGCCAAGGAACTCTCCGCCTGCGGCCCAGCCACCACTACATTTACCCAGTGTGCAGTTAGGGAGATATAGCATCCCTGGCCGTGTTTACTGGTCCACGTATCTGTGGTTAGGTGGACCTTGCCACAGATGGCGTTGCGCAGTGCACACTTGATTTTATCGGATACTTGGTTGTGCAGGGAAGGCACAGCTGTCTTGGAGAAGTAGTGGCGGCTGGGAACGAAATACTGTGGAACAGCCATGGACATCACCTTTTTGAAGCTGTCTGTGTCCACCAGCCTGAATGCTGGCATTCAAGCCCAGGGCTCGAGGGTTACTAGCTGGGAATTTACGCTTTCTCTCCAAGGTTTGTGAGATGGAGAGCTGAACGCTGCCGTGTGACATGGTGGAGATGCTTGGTGACGCAGGTGGTGTTGTCGGTGGCACATCCTCTGATTGGTGGACGGCAGGTGCCAACATTCCTCCCGAGGCGGAGGAAGAGGCCGAGGCAGCAGCAGAAGAGGGAGCAGGGGGAGCCTGAGTGAGTTCCTTGCTTTTAAGGTGTTTACTCCACTGCAGTTCATGCAGTTCATGTAGATTCCAGGTCATGCAGGTTGTGCTAAGGCTCAGAACGTTAATGCCTCGCTTCAGGATCTGATGGCACAGCGTGCAAACCACTCGGGTCTTGTCGTCAGCACATTGTTTAAAGAAGTGCCATGCCAGGGAACTCCTTGAAGCTGCCTTTGGGGTGCTCGGTCCCTGGAGGTGGTGGCCAGTAGCAGGCGAACTCTCTTGGCGGCGGCTGGTCTGCTTTTGCCCCATGCTCCCTCTTTTGCTACGCTGTTGGCTCGGTCTCACCACTGCCTCTTCCTCTGAACTATGAAAATCAGTGGCACGACCTTCATTCCATGTGGGGTCTAGGACCTCATCGTCCCACACAGTCTTCCTCCCTGACCTCCTGTTCGGTCTGCACACTGCAGAAAGACGCAGCAGTTGGCACCTGTGTTTCGTCATCATCAGAGATGTGCGGACTCCGATGAGGTGGTATTCCCATGTCCTCATCATCAGGAAACATCAGTGGTTGTGAATCAGTGCATTCTATGTCTTCCACCACTGGGGAAGGGCTAGGTGGATTTCCTTGGGAAACCCTGCCAGCAGAGTCTTCAAACAGCATAAGAGACTGCTGCATAACTTGAGGCTCTGACAGTTTCCCTGATATGCATGGGGGTGATGTGACAGACTGATGGGCTTGGTTTTCAGGTGCCACCTGTGCGCTTTCTGCAGAAGACTGGGTGGGAGATAATGTTGTGAACATGCTGGGTCCACTGTCGGCCACCCAATTGATTAGCGCCTGTACCTGCTCAGGCCTTACCATCCTTAGAACGGCATTGGGCCCCACCAAATATCGCTGTAAATTCTGGCGGGTACTGGAACCTGAGGTAGTTGGTTCACTAGAACGTGTGGCTGTGGCAGAATGGCCACGTCCTCTCCCAGCACCAGAGGGTACACTAACACCACCACGACCGCGTCCGCGTCCCTTACTAGATGTTTTCCTCATTGTTACCGTTAACCAAGCACCACAATAAGGAAAAAAATATTTGGCCCAATGTATTGATTTCAAATTTAGGCCTTTTTTTACAGGCACCTAACACTATCTGCCTATTTGTTTATGTAGCATATTACACTAATCCAGGCACAGCAGTAACCACTGATTTAGGGGAATATCTCTTTTAGGGCTATTATTAAGGCCATGGATGAAAGGTATCCTTTTATGGACAGATTAACACTTGGCCTGCAACAGCTGGGACAAAAGATTCAGGGTATTGCTATTTTGGCAATTGAATGTAGGAGGCAAAAAGAATGATGCCCCTGCGATCCCTGGCGGCGGAAGGACGTGCGCCTAAGGAGCCCCCTCCCGCCTGCGGCCCAGCCGTCACCGCATTTACCCAGTGTGCAGTTAGGGAGACATAGCATCCCCTGAGCCGTGCTTACTGGTCCACGTATCTCGTGGTTAGGTGGACCTTGCCACAGATGGCGCTGCGCAGTGCACACTTGATTTTATCGGATGCCCAGTTACGTGCAGGGAAGGCACAGCTGTCCTTGGAGAAGTAGTGGCGGCCGGGAGCGAACATACAGTGGGACAGCCATGGACATCACCCTGCTTGAAGCTGTCTGTGTCCACCAGCCTGAATGACAGCATTTCAAAGGTCAGGAGTTCAGAAATGCTGGCATTCAGGCCCAAAATTTCGAGGGTGGCTAGCTGGGAATTTACGCTTTCTCTCCAAGGTTTGTGAGATGGAGAGCTGAACGCTGCCGTGTGACATGGTGGAGATGCTTGGTGACGCAGGTGGTGTGTGTCGGTGGCACATCCTCTGTTTGGTGGGCGGCAGGTGCCAGCATTCCTCCCGAGGCGGGAGGAAGAGAGGCCGAGGCAGCAGCAGAAGAGAGGGGAGCAGGGGAGCCAGAGTGAGTTCCTTGCTTTTAAGGTGTTTACTCCACTGCAGTTCATGCTTTGCATGTAGATGCCTGGTCATGCAGGTTGTGCTAAGGTTCAGAACGTTAATGCCTCGCTTCAGGATCTGATGGCACAGCGTGCAAACCACTTTCAGGTCTTGTCGTCAGCACATTGTTTAAAGAAGTGCCATGCCAGGGAACTCCTTGAAGCTGCCTTTGGGGTGCTCGGTCCCTGGTGGCGGTGGCCAGTAGCAGGCGAACTCTCTTGGCGGCGGCTGGTCTGCTTTTGCCCCCTGCTCCCTCTTTTTGCTACGCTTAGAGTAAATCCCCTGCAAACAAATGTGGATAGGAAATGAATTAAAATAAAATAAAATAAATAAAAATTTAACCAATATCAATTGGAGACAGGTCCCACTGCAAGGAATCATGCGTCATATCACTCAACACTGGAGAAGGCCACTTTCAGTTATTTCGGCTCCAGCACCCAGACAGAGAGAGAGGTCCCACAGCAAGGAATCATGCGTCATATCAACCACCACTGGAGAAGGCCACTCTCAGTTATTTCGGCCCAGCACCCAGACAGAGGAGAGGTCCCACAGCAAGGAATCATGCGTCATATCACCCACCACTGGAGAAGGCCACTTTCAGTTATTTCGGCCCAGCACCCAGACAGAGGAGAGAGGTCCCACAGCAAGGAATCATGCGTCATATCACCCACCACTGGAGAAGGCCACTTTCAGTTATTCGGCCCAGCACCCAGACCGAGGAGAGAGGTCCCACAGCAAGGAATCATGCGTCATATCACCCACCACTGGAGAAGGCCACTTTCAGTTATTCGGCCCCAGCACCCAGACCGAGGAGAGGTCCCACAGCAAGGGAATCATGCGTCATATCACCCACCACTGGAGAGGCCACTTTCAGTTATTTGGCCCCAGCACCCAGACAGAGGAGAGAGGTCCCACAGCAAGGAATCATGCGTCATATCACCCCACCACGCCACCACTACATTTACCCAGTGTGCAGTTAGGGAGACATAGCATCCCCTGGCCGTGCTTACTGGTCCACGTGTCTCACGTGGTTGGAGTGGACCCTTGCCACAGATGGCGCTGCGCGGTGCACACTTGATTTTATCGGATACTTGGCTGTGCAGGGAAGGCACAGCTGTCCTTGGAGAAGTAGTTGGCTGGCCAGAGCCGAGCACTGTGGAGCAGCCATGACATCACCCTTTTGAAGCTGTCTGTGTCCACCAGCCCTGAATGCTGGCATTCAAGCCCAGAAGAGTCTCGAGGGTTACTAGCTGGGAATTTACGCTTTCTCTCCAAGGTTTGTGAGGATGGAGAGCTGAACGCTGCCCGTCATGACATGGTGGAGATGCTTGGTGACGCGCAGGTGGAGAGGCTCGGTGGCACATCCTCTGGATTGGTGGGCGGCCGGTGCCAGCATTCCTCCCGAGGCGTGAGGAGGAAGAGAGGCCCGAGCAGCAGCAGACAGAAGAGGGAGCAGGGGAGCCTGAGTGAGTTCCTTGCTTTTAAGGTGTTTACTCCACTGCAGTTCATGCAGTTTGCATGCAGATGCCAGGTCATGGCAGGTTGTGCTAAGGCTCAGAACGCTAATGCCTCGCTCAGGATCTGATGGCACAGCGTGCAAACCACTTCGGGTCTTGTCGTCAGCCACATTGTTTAAAGAAGTGCCATGCCAGGGAACTCCTTGAAGCTGCCTTTGGGGTGCTCTGGTCCCTGGAGGTGGTGGCCAGTAGCAGGCGAACTCTCTTGCGGCGGCTGGTCTGCTTTTGCCCCATGCTCCCTCTTTTGCTACGCTGTTGGCTCGGTCTCACCACTGCCTCTTCCTCTGAACTATGAAAATGTTCGGGTTCGGGATCGAACTCGACCGAACTTTATCCCGAACCAGACCCCATTGAAGTCAATGGGGACCCGAACTTTAGGCACTAAAAGGCTGTAAAATAGTCCAGGAACGGGCTAGAGGGCTGCCAAAGGCAGCAAAATGTAAGTAAATCCCCTGCAAACAAATGTGGATAGGAAATGAATTAAAATAAAATAAAATAAATAAAATTTAACCAATATCAATTGGAGACAGGTCCCACTGCAAGGAATCATGCGTCATATCACTCAACACTGGAGAAGGCCACTTTCAGTTATTTCGGCCCCAGCACCCAGACAGAGGAGAGAGGTCCCACAGCAAGGAATCATGCGTCATATCACCCACCACTGGAGAAGGCCACTTTCAGTTATTTCGGCCCAGCACCCAGACCGAGGAGAGAGGTCCCACAGCAAGGAATCATGCGTCATATCACCCACCACCGGAGAAGGCCACTTTCAGTTATTTCGGCCTAGCACCCAGACCGAGGAGAGAGGTCCACAGCAAGGAATCATGCGTCATATCACCCACCACTGGAGAAGGCCACTTTCAGTTATTTCGTCCCAGCACCCAGACCAGGAGAGAGGTCCCACAGCAAGGAATCATGCGTCATATCACCCACCACTGGAGAAGGCCACTTTCAGTTATTTAGGCTCCAGCACCCAGACAGAGGAGACAGGTCCCACAGCAAGAATCATGCGTCATATCACCCACCACTGGAGAAGGCCACTTTCAGTTATTTCGGCCCAGCACCCAGACAGAGGAGAAGGTCCACAGCAAGGAATCATGCGTCATATCACCCACCACTGGAGAAGGCCACTTTCAGTTATTTCAGGCCCCAGCACCCAGACAGAGGAGAGGTCCCACAGCAAGGAATCATGCGTCATATCACCCACCACTGGAGAAGGCCACTTTCAGTTATTTCATGCCTAGCACCAGACAGAGGAGAGGTCCCACAGCAAGGAATCATGCGTCATATCACCCACCACTGGAGAAGGCCACTTTCAGTTATTTCGGCCCAGCACCCAGACAGAGGAGAGGGTCCCACAGCAAGGAATCATGCGTCATATCAACCCACCACTGGAGAAGGCCACTCTCCAGTTATTTCGGCCTAGCACCCAGACAGAGGAGAGGTCCCACAGCAAGGAATCATGCGTCATATCACCCACCACTGGAGAAGGCCACTTTCCAGTTATTTCAGGCCCAGCACCCAGACAGAGGAGAGGTCCCACAGCAAGAGAATCATGCGTCATATCACCCACCACTGGAGAAGGCCACTTTCAGTTATTTCGGCCCAGCACCCAGACAGGAGAGAGGTCCCACAGCAAGGAATCATGCGTCATATCAGCCACCACTGGAGAAGGCCACTTTCAGTTATTTCAGCCCAGCACCCAGACAGAGGAGAGAGGTCCCACAGCAAGGAATCATGCGTCATATCACCCACCACTGGAGAAGGCCACTTTCAGTTATTTCGGCCCAGCACCCAGACAGAGGAGAGGTCCACAGCAAGAATCATGCGTCATATCACCCACCACTGGAGAAGGCCACTTTCAGTTATTTCGGCCCCAGCACCCAGACAGAGGAGAGAGGTCCCACAGCAAGGAATCATGCGTCATATCACCCACCACTGGAGAAGGCCACTTTCAGTTATTCGGTTAGCAGCCAGACCGAGGATACAGGTCCCACGGCAAGGGAATCATGCGTCATATCAATCACCACCGAGAAGGCCACTTTCAGTTATTTCGGCCCAGCACCCAGACAGAGGAGAGGTCCCACAGCATAGGAATCATACGTCATATCACCCACCACTGGAGAAGGCCACTTTCAGTTATTTCGGCCCTAGCACCCAGACCGAGGATACAGGTCCACAGCAAGGAATCATGCGTCATATCACCCACCACTGGAGAAGGCCACTTTCAGTTATTTCGGACTCCAGCACCCAGACCAGAGAGAGAGGTCCACAGCAAGGAATCAGGCGTCATATCACCCACCACTGGAGAAGGCCACTTTCCAGTTGTTTACTTGCCCAGCACCAGACCGAGGATGCAGGTCCCACAGCAGGGGTCATGCGTCATATGCACCACCACTGGAGAAGGCCCTTTCAGTTATTTCGGCCCAGCACCCAGACGGAGGAGAGGTCCCACAGCAGGGTCGTAGCGTCCATATCCAGCCACCACCGCTGGAAGGCCATGCTCAGTTATTTCGGCCCCACCACCCAGACAGAGGAGAGGTTCATTCAACTTTGTGTTGCACCGCAAGATCATGTTAAAGTTAAAAAAATGAGGATTCAATAAAGAAGTGCCCCGGAGAACAAGAATACATGGTTGAGACTAACTCTGGCCACGTGGCCAATTTGGAGACCCAGAAGTTGAATGGGGCCGAACCATCAGTCAGTACGTGGAGGGGTGTGCAGACGTACTGTTCAACCATGTTAGTGAAATGCTGCCTCCTGCTAACACGTTCCGTATCAGGTGGTGGTGCAGTTAGCTGTGGCGTGGAGACAAAACTTTTCCACATTTCTGCCATGCTAACCCTGCCCTCAGAGGAGCTGGCCGTGACACAGCTGCGTTGGCGACCTCTTGCTCCTCATCTGCCTTCGCCTTGTGCTTCCACCTGTTCCCCTGTGACATTTGGGAATGCTCTCAGGAGCGCCTCTACCAGCGTGCGCTTGTACTCGCGCATCTTCATATCACGCTCCAGTGCAGGAAGTAAGGTGGGCACATGTGTCTTTGTACCGGGGGATCCAGCAGGGTGGCAGCCAGTAGTCCGCACACGTTAAAATGTGGGCAACTCTGCTGTCGTTGCGCCAGGCACTGCAGCATGTAGTCGCTCATGTGTGCCAGGCTCCCCAGAGGTAGGACAAGCTGTCCTCTGTGGGAGGCGTATCGTCATCGTCCTCCGTATCCCCCAGCCACGCACCAGTGATGGGCCTGAGCTGTGTCGGGTGCCACCCGCTGTGAACCTGCTTCATCCTCATCCTCCTCCACCTCCTCCTCATCCTCCTCGTCCTCCAGTAGTGGGCCCTGGCTGGCCACATTTGTACCCTGGCCTCTGCTGTTGCAAAAAACCTCCCTCTGAGCCACTTCTAACAGACTGGCCTGAAAGTGCTAAAAATGACCCCTCATCCTCCTCCTCCTCCTCCTCCTGGGCCACCTCCTCTTCCATCATCGCCCTAGCGTTTTCTCAAGGAGACATAGAAGTGGTATTGTAACGCTGATAACGGTGTCATCGCCACTGGCCATGTTGGTGGAGTACTCGAAACAGCGCAACAGGGCACACAGGTCTCGCATGGAGGCCCAATCATTGGTGGTGAAGTGGTGCTGTTCCGCAGTGCGACTGACGCGTGCGTGCTGCAGCTGAAACTCCACTATGGCCTGCTGCTGCTCGCTGCAGTCTCTCCAGCATGTGCAAGGGTGGAGTTCCACCTGAGTGGAGCACGTCGCCATGAGCGCGTGGCCGGAAGGCTGAAGTTCCGCTGTTCACTGTGTTTATTATCCCTGTACTGTGACATCACTGTGTTTATTATCTCTGCACTGTGACATCACTGTGTTTATTATCTCTGTACTGTGACATCACTGTGTGTATTATCCCTGTACTGTGACATCACTGTGTGTATTATCCCTGTACTGTGACATCACTGTGTTTATTATCCCTGTACTGTGACATCACTGTGTGTATTATCTCTGTACTGTGACATCACTGTGTTTATTATCTCTGTACTGTGACATCACTGTGTTTATTATCTCTGTACTGTGACATCACTGTGTTTATTAGTCCTGTACTGTGACATCACTGTGTGTATTATCCTGTACTGTGACATCACTGTGTTTATTATCCCTGTACTGTGACATCACTGTGTTTTATTATCTCTGTACTGTGACATCACTGTGTTTATTATCTCTGTACTGTGACATCACTGTGTTTATTATCCCTGTACTGTGACATCACTGTGTTCATTATCTCTGTACTGTGACATCACTGTGTGTATTATCTCTGTGCTGTGACATCACTGTGTTTATTATCTCTGTACTGTGACATCACTGTGTGTATTATCTCTGTACTGTGACATCACTGTGTGTATTATCTCTGTACTGTAACATTACTGTGTTTATTATTCCTGTACTGTGACATCACTGTGTTTATTATCCCTGTACTGTGACATCACTGTGTTTATTATCCCTGTACTGTGACATCACTGTGTTTATTATCCCTGTACTGTGACATCACTGTGTTTATTATCCCTGTACTGTGACATCATTGTGTTTATTAACTCTGTACTGTGACATCACTGTGTTTATTATCCCTGTACTGTGACATCACTGTGTTTATTATCTCTGTACTGTGACATCAGTGTGTTTATTATCCCTGTACTGTGACATCACTGTGTGTATTATCTCCATACTGTGACATCACTGTGTTTATTATCTCTGTACTGTGACATCACTGTGTTTATTATCCCTGTACTGTGACATCACTGTGTTTATTATCCCTGTACTGTGACATCACTGTGTGTATTATCCTTGTACTGTGACATCACTGTGTTTATTATCTCTGTACTGTGACATCACTGTGTGTATTATCTCTGTACTGTGACATCACTGTGTGTATTATCCCTGTACTGTGACATCACTGTGTTTATTATCCCTGTACTGTGACATCACTGTTTATTATCCCTGTACTGTGACATCACAGTTTATTAGTCCTGTACTGTGACATCACTGTGTGTATTATCCGTGTACTGTGACATCACTGTGTTTATTATTCCTGTACTGTGACATCACTGTGTTTATTATCTCTGTACTGTGACATCACTGTGTTTATTATCCCTGTACTGTGACTTCACTGTGTTTATTATCTCTGTACTGTGACATCACTGTGTGTATTATCTCTGTACTGTGACATCATTGTGTGTATTATCCCTGTACTGTGACATCACTGTGTTCATTATCTCTGTACTGTGACATCACTGTGTGTATTATCTCTGTGCTGTGACATCACTGTGTTTATTATCTCTGTTCTGTGACATCACTGTGTTTATTATCCCTGTACTGTGACATTACTGTGTTTATTATTCCTGTACTCTGACATCACTGTGTTTATTATCCCTGTACTGTGACATCACTGTGTTTATTATCCCTGTACTGTGACATCACTGTGTTTATTATCCCTGTACTGTGACATCACTGTGTTTATTATCCCTGTACTGTGACATTACTGTGTTTATTATCTCTGCACTGTGACATCACTGTGTTTATTATCTCTGTACTGTGACATCACTGTGTTTATTATCCCTGTACTGTGACATAACTGTGTTTATTATCTCTGTACTGTGACATCAGTGTGTTTATTATCCCTGTACTGTGACATCACTGTGTGTATTATCTCCATACTGTGACATCACTGTGTTTATTATCTCTGTACTGTGACATCACTGTGTTTATTATCCCTGTACTGTGACATCACTGTGTTTATTATCCCTGTACTGTGAAATCACTGTGTTTATTATCTCTGTACTGTGACATCACTGTGTGTATTATCCTTGTACTGTGACAACACTGTGTTTATTATCCCTGTACTGTGACATCACTGTGTTTATTATCCCTGTACTGTGACCTCACTGTGTGTATTATCCCTGTACTGTGACATCACTGTGTGTATTATCTCTGTACTGTGACATCGCTGTGTTTATTATCCCTGTACTGTGACATCACTGTGTTTATTATCTCTGTACTGTGACATCACTGTGTTTATTATCCCTGTACTGTGACTTCACTGTGTTTATTATCTCTGTACTGTGACATCACTGTGTGTATTATCTCTGTACTGTGACATCACTGTGTGTATTATCCCTGTACTGTGACATCACTGTGTTCATTATCTCTGTACTGTGACATCACTTTGTGTATTATCTCTGTGCTGTGACATCACTGTGTTTATTATCTCTGTACTGTGACATCACTGTGTTTATTATCCCTGTACTGTGACATTACTGTGTTTATTATTCCTGTACTCTGACATCACTGTGTTTATTATCCCTGTACTGTGACATCACTGTGTTTATTATCTCTGTCCTGTGACATCACTGTGTTTATTATCCCTGTCCTGTGACATCACTGTGTGTATTATCCCTGTACTGTGACATCACTGTTTATTATCCCTGTACTGTGACATCACTGTGTTTATTATCTCTGTACTGTGACATCACTGTGTTTATTATCCCTGTACTGTGACATCACTGTGTTTATTATCTCTGTACTGTGACATCACTGTGTTTATTATCCCTGTACTGTGACATCACTGTGTTTATTATCTCTGTACTATGACATCACTGTGTGTATTATCCCAGTACTGTGACATTACTGTGTTTATTATCCCTGTACTGTGACATCACTGTGTTTATTATCTCTGTACTGTGACATCACTGTGTTTATTATCCCTGTACTGTGACATCACTGTGTTTATTATCTCTGTACTGTGACATTACTGTGTTTATTATCCCTGTACTGTGACATTACTGTGTTTATTATCCCTGTACTGTGACATCACAGTGTTTATTATCCCTGTACTGTGACATCACTGTGTTTATTATCCCTGTACTGTGACATCACTGTGTTTATTATCTCTGTACTGTGACATCACTGTGTTTATTATCCCTGTACTGTGACATTACTGTGTTTATTACCTCTGTACTGTGACATCACTGTGTTTATTATCTCTGTACTGTGACATCACTGTGTTTATTATCCCTGTACTGTGACATCACTGTGTTTATTACCTCTGTACTGTGACATCACTGTGATTATTATCCCTGTACTGTTACATCACTGTGTTTATTATCTCTGTTCTGTGACATCACTGTGTTTATTATCTCTGTACTGTGACATCACTGTGTTTATTATCTCTGCACTGTGACATCACTGTGTTTATTATCTCTGTACTGTGACATCACTGTGTTTATTATCCCTGTACTGTGACATCACTGTGTTTATTATCCCTGTACTGTGACATCACTGTGTATATTATTCCTGTACTGTGACATCACTGTGTTTATTAACTCTGTACTGTGACATCACTGTGTTTATTATCCCTGTACTGTGACATTACTGTGTTTATTATCTCTGTACTGTGACATAACTGTGTTTATTATCCCTGTACTGTGACATCACTGTGTTTATTATCCCTGTACTGTGACATCACTGTGTTTATTATCCCTGTACTGTGACATTACTGTGTTTATTAACTCTGTACTGTGACATCACTGTGTTTATTATCTCTGTACTGTGACATTACTGTGTGTATTATCTCTGTACTATGACATCACTGTGTTTATTATCCCTGTTCTGTGACATCACTGTGTGTATTATCCCTGTTCTGTGACATCACTGTGTGTATTATCCGTTCACTGTGACATCACTGTGATTATTATTTCTGTACTGTGACATCACTGTGTGTATTATCCCTGTACTGTGACATCACTGTGTGTATTATCCGTGCACTGTGAAATCACTGTGTTTATTATCCGTGCACTGTGACATCACTGTGTTTATTATCTCTGTACTGAGACATCACAGTGTGTATTATCTCTGTACCGTGACATCGCTGTCTGTATTATCCCTGTACTGTGACATCACTGTGTTTATTATCCCTGTACTGTGACATCACTGTGTTTATTATCCCTGTACTGTGACATCACTGTGTTTATTATCTCTGTACTGTGACATTACTGTGTGTATTATCTCTGTACTGTGACATCACTGTGTTTATTATTTCTGTCCTGTGACATCACTGTGTTTATTATCCCTGTACTGTGATATCACTGTGTTTATTATCCCTGTACTGTGATATCACTGTGTTTATTAGTCCTGTACTGTGACATCACTGTGTGTATTATCCGTGTACTGTGACATCACTGTGTTTATTATTCCTGTACTGTGACGTCACTGTGTGTATTATCTCTGTACTGTGACATCACTGTGTGTATTATCCCTGTACTGTGACATCACTGTGTTTATTATCCCTGTACTGTGATATCACTGTGTTTATTATCCCTGTACTGTGATATCACTGTGTTTATTATCCCTGTACTGTGATATCACTGCGTTTATTAGTCCTGTACTGTGACATCACTGTGTGTATTATCCGTGTACTGTGACATCACTGTGTTTATTATTCCTGTACTGTGACATCACTGTGTTTATTATCTCTGTACTGTGACATCACTGTGTTTATTATCCCTGTACTGTGACTTCACTGTGTTTATTATCTCTGTACTGTGACATCACTGTGTGTATTATCTCTGTACTGTGACATCACTGTGTGTATTATCCCTGTACTGTGACATCACTGTGTTCATTATCTCTGTACTGTGACATCACTGTGTGTATTATCTCTGTGCTGTGACATCACTGTGTTTATTATCTCTGTACTGTGACATCACTGTGTTTATTATCCCTGTACTGTGACATTACTGTGTTTATTATTTCTGTACTCTGACATCACTGTGTTTATTATCCCTGTACTGTGACATCACTGTGTTTATTATCTCTGTACTGGGACATCACTGTGTTTATTATCCCTGTACTGTGACATTACTGTGTTTATTATCTCTGCACTGAGACATCACTGTGTTTATTATCTCTGTACTGTGACATCACTGTGTTTATTATCCCTGTACTGTGACATCACTGTGTTTATTATCCCTGTACTGTGACATTACTGTGTTTATTATCTCTGCACTGTGACATCACTGTGTTTATTATCTCTGTACTGTGACATCACTGTGTTTATTTTCCCTGTACTGTGACATCACTGTGTTTATTATCTCTGTACTGTGACATCAGTGTGTTTATTATCCCTGTACTGTGACATCACTGTGTGTATTATCTCCATACGGTGACATCACTGTGTTTATTATCTCTGTACTGTGACATCACTGTGTTTATTATCCCTGTACTGTGACATCACTGTGTTTATTATCCCTGTACTGTGACATCACTGTGTTTATTATCTTCTGTACTGTGACATCACTGTGTGTATTATCCTCTGTACTGTGACATCACTGTGTTTATTATCCCTGTACTGTGACATCACTGTGTTTATTATCCCTGTACTGTGACCTCACTGTGTGTATTATCCCTGTACTGTGACATCACTGTGTGTATTATCTCTGTACTGTGACATCGCTGTGTTTATTATCCCTGTACTGTGACATCACTGTGTTTATTATCTCTGCACTGTGACATCACTGTGTTTATTATCCCTGTACTGTGACATCACTGTGTTTATTATCCCTGTACTGTGACATCACTGTGTGTATTATCCCTGTACTGTGACATCACTGTGTTTATTATCCCTGTACTGTGACATCACTGTGTTTATTATCTCTGTACTGTGACATCACTGTGTTTATTATCTCTGTACTGTGACATCACTGTGTTTATTATCCTCTGTACTGTGACATCACTGTGTTTATTAGTCTCTGTACTGTGACATCACTGTGTGTATTATCCCTGTACTGTGACATCACTGTGTTTATTATCTCTGTACTGTGACATCACTGTGTTTATTATCCCTGTACTGTGACATCACTGTGTTTATTATCTCTGTACTGTGACATCACTGTGTTCATTATCTCTGTACTGTGACATCACTGTGTTTATTATCTCTGTACTGTGACATCACTGTGTTTATTATCTCTGTACTGTGACATCACTGTGTTTATTATCTCCGTACTGTGACATCACTGTGTTTATTATCCCTGTACTGTGACATCACTGTGTATATTATTCCTGTACTGTGACATCACTGTGTTTATTATCTCTGTACTGTGACATCACTGTGTTTATTATCCCTGTACTGTGACATCACTGTGTTTATTATCCCTGTACTGTGACATCACTGTGTTTATTATCCCTGTACTGTGACATCACTGTGTTTATTATCTCTGTACTGTGACATCACTGTGTTTATTATCCCTGTACTGTGACATCACTGTGTTTATTATCTCTGTACTGTGACATCACTGTGTTTATTATCTCTGTACTGTGACATCACTGTGTGTATTATCTCTGTACTGTGACATCACTGTGTTTATTATCTCTGTACTGTGACATCACTGTGTTTATTATCCCTGTACTGTGACATCACTGTGTTTATTATCCCTGTACTGTGACATCACTGTGTTTATTATCCCTGTACTGTGACATCACTGTGTTTATTATCCCTGTACTGTGACATCACTGTGTGTATTATCCGTGTACTGTGACATCACTGTGTTTATTATCCCTGTACTGTGACATCACTGTGTTTATTATCTCTGTACTGTGACATCACTGTGTTTATTATCTCTGTACTGTGACATCACTGTGTCTTATTATCCCTGTACTGTGACATCACTGTGTTTATTATCCCTGTACTGTGACATCACTGTGTTTATTATCCCTGTACTGTGACATCACTGTGTTTATTATCTCTGTACTGTGACATCACTGTGTTTATTATCTCTGTACTGTGACATCACTGTGTTTATTATCTCTGTACTGTGACATCACTGTGTTTATTATCCCTGTACTGTGACATCACTGTGTTTATTATCCCTGTACTGTGACATCACTGTGTTTATTATCCCTGTACTGTGACATCACTGTGTGTATTATCCCTGTACTGTGACATCACTGTGTGTATTATCTCTGTACTGTGACATCACTGTGTTTATTATCTCTGTACTGTGACATCACTGTGTTTATTATCCCTGTACTGTGACATCACTGTGTTTATTATCCCTGTACTGTGACATCACTGTGTTTATTATCCCTGTACTGTGACATCACTGTGTTTATTATCCCTGTACTGTGACATCACTGTGTTTATTATCCCTGTACTGTGACATCACTGTGTTTATTATCCCTGTACTGTGACATCACTGTGTTTATTATCTCTGTACTGTGACATCACTGTGTTTATTATCTCTGTACTGTGACATCACTGTGTTTATTATCCCTGTACTGTGACATCACTGTGTTTATTATCCCTGTACTATGACATCACTGTGTTTATTATCCCTGTACTGTGACATCACTGTGTTTATTATCTCTGTACTGTGACATCACTGTGTTTATTATCCCTGTACTGTGACATCACTGTGTTTATTATCCCTGTACTGTGACATCACTGTGTTTATTATCTCTGTACTGTGACATCACTGTGTTTATTATCCCTGTACTGTGACATCACTGTGTTTATTATCTCTGTACTGATGACATCACTGTGTTTATTATCCCTGTACTGTGACATCACTGTGTTTATTATCTCTGTACTGTGACATCACTGTGTTTATTATCTCTGTACTGTGACATCACTGTGTTTATTATCTCTGTACTGTGACATCACTGTGTTTATTATCCCTGTACTGTGACATCACTGTGTTTATTATCTCTGTACTGTGACATCACTGTGTTTATTATCTCTGTACTGTGACATCACTGTGTTTATTATCCCTGTACTGTGACATCACTGTGTTTATTATCCCTGTACTGTGACATCACTGTGTTTATTATCCCTGTACTGTGACATCACTGTGTTTATTATCCCTGTACTGTGACATCACTGTGTTTATTATCCCTGTACTGTGACATCACTGTGTTTATTATCTCTGTACTGTGACATCACTGTGTTTATTATCCCTGTACTGTGACATCACTGTGTTTATTATCTCTGTACTGTGACATCACTGTGTTTATTATCTCTGTACTGTGACATCACTGTGTTTATTATCCCTGTACTGTGACATCACTGTGTTTATTATCTCTGTACTGTGACATCACTGTGTTTATTATCCCTGTACTGTGACATCACTGTGTTTATTATCCCTGTACTGTGACATCACTGTGTTTATTATCTCTGTACTGTGACATCACTGTGTTTATTATCCCTGTACTGTGACATCACTGTGTTTATTATCTCTGTACTGTGACATCACTGTGTTTATTATCCCTGTACTGTGACATCACTGTGTTTATTATCCCTGTACTGTGACATCACTGTGTTTATTATCCCTGTACTGTGACATCACTGTGTTTATTATCCCTGTACTGTGACATCACTGTGTTTATTATCTCTGTACTGTGACATCACTGTGTTTATTATCCCTGTACTGTGACATCACTGTGTTTATTATCTCTGTACTGTGACATCACTGTGTTTATTATCTCTGTACTGTGACATCACTGTGTTTATTATCCCTGTACTGTGACATCACTGTGTTTATTATCTCTGTACTGTGACATCACTGTGTTTATTATCCCTGTACTGTGACATCACTGTGTTTATTATCTCTGTACTGTGACATCACTGTGTTTATTATCTCTGTACTGTGACATCACTGTGTTTATTATCTCTGTACTGTGACATCACTGTGTTTATTATCCCTGTACTGTGACATCACTGTGTTTATTATCCCTGTACTGTGACATCACTGTGTTTATTATCCCTGTACTGTGACATCACTGTGTTTATTATCCCTGTACTGTGACATCACTGTGTTTATTATTCCTGTACTGTGACATCACTGTGTTTATTAACTCTGTACTGTGACATCACTGTGTTTATTATCCCTGTACTGTGACATCACTGTGTTTATTATCTCTGTACTGTGACATCACTGTGTTTATTATCTCTGTACTGTGACATCACTGTGTTTATTATCCCTGTACTGTGACATCACTGTGTTTATTATCCCTGTACTGTGACATTACTGTGTTTATTAACTCTGTACTGTGACATCACTGTGTTTATTATCTCTGTACTGTGACATTACTGTGTGTATTATCTCTGTACTATGACATCACTGTGTTTATTATCCCTGTTCTGTGACATCACTGTGTGTATTATCCCTGTTCTGTGACATCACTGTGTGTATTATCCGTTCACTGTGACATCACTGTGATTATTATTTCTGTACTGTGACATCACTGTGTGTATTATCCCTGTACTGTGACATCACTGTGTGTATTATCCGTGCACTGTGAAATCACTGTGTTTATTATCCGTGCACTGTGACATCACTGTGTTTATTATCTCTGTACTGAGACATCACAGTGTGTATTATCTCTGTACCGTGACATCGCTGTCTGTATTATCCCTGTACTGTGACATCACTGTGTTTATTATCCCTGTACTGTGACATCACTGTGTTTATTATCCCTGTACTGTGACATCACTGTGTTTATTATCTCTGTACTGTGACATTACTGTGTGTATTATCTCTGTACTGTGACATCACTGTGTTTATTATTTCTGTCCTGTGACATCACTGTGTTTATTATCCCTGTACTGTGATATCACTGTGTTTATTATCCCTGTACTGTGATATCACTGTGTTTATTAGTCCTGTACTGTGACATCACTGTGTGTATTATCCGTGTACTGTGACATCACTGTGTTTATTATTCCTGTACTGTGACGTCACTGTGTGTATTATCTCTGTACTGTGACATCACTGTGTGTATTATCCCTGTACTGTGACATCACTGTGTTTATTATCCCTGTACTGTGATATCACTGTGTTTATTATCCCTGTACTGTGATATCACTGTGTTTATTATCCCTGTACTGTGATATCACTGCGTTTATTAGTCCTGTACTGTGACATCACTGTGTGTATTATCCGTGTACTGTGACATCACTGTGTTTATTATTCCTGTACTGTGACATCACTGTGTTTATTATCTCTGTACTGTGACATCACTGTGTTTATTATCCCTGTACTGTGACTTCACTGTGTTTATTATCTCTGTACTGTGACATCACTGTGTGTATTATCTCTGTACTGTGACATCACTGTGTGTATTATCCCTGTACTGTGACATCACTGTGTTCATTATCTCTGTACTGTGACATCACTGTGTGTATTATCTCTGTGCTGTGACATCACTGTGTTTATTATCTCTGTACTGTGACATCACTGTGTTTATTATCCCTGTACTGTGACATTACTGTGTTTATTATTTCTGTACTCTGACATCACTGTGTTTATTATCCCTGTACTGTGACATCACTGTGTTTATTATCTCTGTACTGGGACATCACTGTGTTTATTATCCCTGTACTGTGACATTACTGTGTTTATTATCTCTGCACTGAGACATCACTGTGTTTATTATCTCTGTACTGTGACATCACTGTGTTTATTATCCCTGTACTGTGACATCACTGTGTTTATTATCCCTGTACTGTGACATTACTGTGTTTATTATCTCTGCACTGTGACATCACTGTGTTTATTATCTCTGTACTGTGACATCACTGTGTTTATTTTCCCTGTACTGTGACATCACTGTGTTTATTATCTCTGTACTGTGACATCAGTGTGTTTATTATCCCTGTACTGTGACATCACTGTGTGTATTATCTCCATACGGTGACATCACTGTGTTTATTATCTCTGTACTGTGACATCACTGTGTTTATTATCCCTGTACTGTGACATCACTGTGTTTATTATCCCTGTACTGTGACATCACTGTGTTTATTATCTTCTGTACTGTGACATCACTGTGTGTATTATCCTTGTACTGTGACATCACTGTGTTTATTATCCCTGTACTGTGACATCACTGTGTTTATTATCCCTGTACTGTGACCTCACTGTGTGTATTATCCCTGTACTGTGACATCACTGTGTGTATTATCTCTGTACTGTGACATCGCTGTGTTTATTATCCCTGTACTGTGACATCACTGTGTTTATTATCTCTGCACTGTGACATCACTGTGTTTATTATCCCTGTACTGTGACATCACTGTGTTTATTATCCCTGTACTGTGACATCACTGTGTTTATTATCCCTGTACTGTGACATCACTGTGTTTATTATCCCTGTACTGTGACATCACTGTGTTTATTATCTCTGTACTGTGACATCACTGTGTTTATTATCCCTGTACTGTGACATTACTGTGTTTATTATCCTCTGTACTGTGACATCACTGTGTTTATTATCTCTGTACTGTGACATCACTGTGTTTATTATCCCTGTACTGTGACATCACTGTGTTTATTATCTCTGTACTGTGACATCACTGTGATTATTATCCCTGTACTGTTACATCACTGTGTTTATTATCTCTGTTCTGTGACATCACTGTGTTTATTATCTCTGTACTGTGACATCACTGTGTTTATTATCTCTGCACTGTGACATCACTGTGTTTATTATCTCTGTACTGTGACATCACTGTGTTTATTATCCCTGTACTGTGACATCACTGTGTTTATTATCCCTGTACTGTGACATCACTGTGTATATTATTCCTGTACTGTGACATCACTGTGTTTATTAACTCTGTACTGTGACATCACTGTGTTTATTATCCCTGTACTGTGACATTACTGTGTTTATTATCTCTGTACTGTGACATAACTGTGTTTATTATCCCTGTACTGTGACATCACTGTGTTTATTATCCCTGTACTGTGACATCACTGTGTTTATTATCCCTGTACTGTGACATTACTGTGTTTATTAACTCTGTACTGTGACATCACTGTGTTTATTATCTCTGTACTGTGACATTACTGTGTGTATTATCTCTGTACTGTGACATCACTGTGTTTATTATCCCTGTTCTGTGACATCACTGTGTGTATTATCCCTGTTCTGTGACATCACTGTGTGTATTATCCGTTCACTGTGACATCACTGTGATTATTATTTCTGTACTGTGACATCACTGTGTGTATTATCCCTGTACTGTGACATCACTGTGTGTATTATCCGTGCACTGTGACATCACTGTGTTTATTATCCGTGCACTGTGACATCACTGTGTTTATTATCTCTGTACTGTGACATCACAGTGTGTATTATCTCTGTACCGTGACATCGCTGTCTGTATTATCCCTGTACTGTGACATCACTGTGTTTATTATCCCTGTACTGTGACATCACTGTGTTTATTATCCCTGTACTGTGACATCACTGTGTTTATT
>CM065591.1:121676019-121718580 GCA_033119425.1 Bufotes viridis | reverse complement strand
TATATATATATATATATATATATATATATTTACATTCTGTTTGACAGCTACATTATTTTGGTAAAATTATTGAGGCATTATGCTGTAAGTATGATGAGAAGTGTTGACACAGTAGCATAGAGCCATTCAAATACAAATGTTTATATTTTCTTCTTCAGTGTAAGGAGACAGTACAAGATTTGAATGTTCACCATTCATGTGAAGAAGGTTGTTCCTATAGCAACCAGCAACATTCTAGATTGCCCTTGGTAAAGGACAAAAAGAGTAATAATGTTACCTGTTCATTGTAAATATAAAAAAAAAGATGATAGAGAAAACAGACAACATGCAAATAAAATGAAATAAATGAAAACTCAATTCAAATGGTATAATATGTGTATAATTTATTTTTATATAACACTGTAAACACCAACCATGTTCATTAGCATAAACTATTCAGCAGCATACTGTGCATGCTGTGAATCAATGGATATTTTTATATATTTTATTTTTTTACTTATGCAGGCTCATGTAGAACTTTTTTTTATTATTTTGCTTAGCTTCAGAGTAGTCTTGTTGAAAAAGTCACTTAGTTAATAAGTTAATATTCATAAATTAGTTTATTTTTTTTAATACAGTCAGGTACATGTGATATGAGTTTCTGTTTAAGAATATTGATGGCCTCTAGAGTGTCCACTATGGAAGATCAAATCCAAAAAATAATAAAAGAAAATACACAACTGAAGAATAAGAACAAGGAAATGCAGGGAAAGTTACTGGATTTAGAAAACAGGTCAAGAAGGTTGAATTTGAGATTAGTGGGGATACCAGAAGGAGTAGAGGGGAAAGATCCAGTGAATTATATGCAAGATCTTTTGAGAGACAAGCTGGGACAGGATATTTCTACTCAAAAGAAATTTATCCAGAGGGCCCATCGAGTCCCCTCTAGGCCTCCCCCTCCGGGGGAAAGACCTAGAGTTTTTCTAATACCTGTTTTATTGGCTAGAGACAGAGAAGAAATAATAAGGAGAAGTAGGTTGAAAGGGAATATAGAGGTGAATGGGGAGAAGATACGTATTTACCCCGATTATGCCAAAGAAACTGTGAAAGATCGTAGTCAATTTAATGATATTAAGAAGGAGTTACGTGAAAAAGGTGTGAAATATGCAGTTCTGTTCCCGGCCAAACTGCGTGTGGAATGGGAAAATAAGACCTGGTTTTGTTATACCCCAGAAGAAGCAAGGGAGTGGATGAACAGGAATATAAAGAGATAATGTATATTGTCAAAAATTTAGGGATAGGGAGAGGTAGGTAATAGCTCAGAGTGAATTCTGGTTCCTTTTTTTTGGGGGACCGGTATAAGTGGAGGAGGATGGGAGGGGGGAGGGGGGGTGGTTTTTAAGTGTCGGAGGGGAGGGTTTTTTTTTTTCTCTTCCTCTTCTTTTCTTTCTCTTCTTCCTTTTTCTCTCTCTTTCTTTTTTCTCTTAAATAGGGCTGAATGAAGTTAGTCTCATGGAATATTAGGGGAGCTGGGACAGCTGTGAAAGGATTGGCGATATTTAATGTTATTAACAGAGTACTCCCAGCGATAGTGTGTTTACAAGAGACGCACCTTCAAAAAGAAAACTGTAAATTAATTGAGAGGCCTTGGATTCAAAAAGCGTACCATGCTACTTACTCCTCTTATGCAAGAGGAGTTAGTATCCTGATACATAGAGCAATTAATATTAAGGTATATGAAGCTCTCATTGACCCGAAAGGGTGTTACGTGATTTTAGACTGTCTATGGGAGGATAAGCCCTGGTTAATTGCAGCAGTTTACATACCGCCCCAACTTCCTTAAAGGTGTTATTGAAAATATATGATTGTCTTATTGGGAAGGGTAAGAGAGAGTTGTTGATAATCGGGGATTTTAATATGGTAATGGATGAAACATTAGATAGATGTAGGGTTGAGAAAAATATAAAGCCACGGGTAGGATCTAAGCTAAAGAATTTTACACAAGAGGTGGGGTGGATTGATGCTTGGCGGAGTTTATACTCTGGGAAACGGATATTTTCCTGTTTTTCTAAAACTCACAAAGTATTTTCACGTATTGATTTACCACTCACAGATATAAACACATTGAATTGTATTGAGAATGTGAAATACACTCATAGAGGTGTTTCGGACCACAGATTATTGGTAGTAGAAATCAAAAAAGGGGAGGTACATAGGTTTAATAAGATGCACATAAACTTAGAGGGGATTCAGAAGAAAGAGGTGTACGATCAAGTGCACAAGGAATTAATAGAATACTTTTTGAAGAATATAAGTTCAGCACCGGTTGATATTATATGGGAAGCAGGGAAGGCTTTTTTTAGAGGTATAGTCTTAAAATTTAATGTAAGGCAGAAGAGAGAGAGAGAAAAGTATCTAAAAGAAATGGAGGATATTGTGTTAAAGAAAGAACAGGAATTTACCCAAGACCCTAGTTCTGAGAATTATGAGAGCTGGTTGAAAGATCAGAATAAATTAGAACAGGACCGTTGGATACAGGCTGAGAAACAAAGGGTAAGAAATAAGATTAGTAATTATGTATCGGGTGATATGCCGGGCAAAAGGCTAGCTGCAATTGTGAAAGCACAAAGGGTACAGAATTTTATTTTCTCTGTGAAAGATTCACAGGGAATAGAGTTATTGAAGGAGGTAGATAAGTTAAACTGTATAAAGACCTTTTTTGAACAGATATATAGATCTGAAAATGTAGTAGCGGCTGGGGACATACATAGATTCCTGAATCAAGTTTTAATGAGGGGCTTAGAAGGGGAGCAAAGGGAGGCATTGGAGGCCCCAATCCAGATACAGGAGATAAAAATGGCCCTGAGGCAAGTAGCACGGAATAAATCGCCGGGAACGGATGGAATAAAATATGAGGCATATGATATGTTTCAAGATGTTTTTTTGACAAGAATGTTGGAGGTGTGGTACTTCTCAAGGGATAGAGGATCCTTGCCCGAATCTTTGAAAGAGGCTCTTATTATATTGATTTTGAAAGAGGGTAGAGACCCTAAGTTACCGGATTCATATTGTCCAATCTCTTTGTTAAATTTGGATTGTAAACTACTAGCAAAGATTTTGGCGGACCGGTTAAGATCGGTAATATCGACTATTATACATAAAGATCAGACTGGGTTTATCCCTGGGAAGTCCACATCATTCAATATTCGGAGATGCTACTTGAATATGCAATTAGAACCCGATAATAAGGGTCAAAGGTTTCTGGTCTCGATTGATGCCTGCAAGGCCTTCGATACTATTGAGTGGCCCTTTCTATTTGAGACTTTGATTAAGTTGGGATTTGGACCACAATTTATTTCTTGGATTAGGCTTTTGTACTCAGATAATAAAGCTAGAATCAATGTGAATGGGATACTATCCTCCCCATTTGGGATATATAGAGGGGTAAGACAAGGATGCCCACTATCTCCCCTGTTATTCGCAATTGCAATAGAACCTTTAGCGGCGGGAATAAGACAGGACGATAAGATTATTGGGTTTAAATTTGGTGACTGTAAGGAAAAGATAGCTTTGTATGCAGACGATTTGTTATTATTTGTTGGCTCACATGGCTCCTTGGAGAGGATTTTAGACCTATTTGAAAAATTTAGAGCAGTCGCCGGACTTAAAATAAATTGGAAAAATCAGCTTGTTTGCCCATTGATCCCTTGGGTAGTTTCATCCCTGGCCCGTTAAAGATTCAAGAGAGGGGACTGAAATTTTTAGGGGTAACCCTAACATCTAAGACAGAAGAATATCTGAAATTAAATGTAGATCCGATATATAAAAAGGTCAGGGTAAAGATTATGTTATGGAAAAAATTACCTCTCTCTATGGCGGGGCGTATTGCCCTTATAAGGATGTGTATTCTCCCTATTATTAACTATACGTTTTGGAATGCGCCAGTCTTAATCCCGTCTAAGATATTTGGACGTTTTGAAAGTCTGATGTCGGATTTGATATGGAGGGGCCGAAAGCCTAGAATGAAATAATTGCAATTGAAATACCCTGTAGACAAAGGGGGATTGAAAATCCCAGATTTGAGAAATTATTGGCTAGCAGGGCAATTAAAGAACTGCTTAGATTGGGGAAACTCGAGATTGTTCAAAACTATACTGGGTACCAAAAATTCGAGTTTATTGGGGGTGGGAATTTGTTTGTACCTAGAAGCAGGATTACATCAGCAGGATCGTTGTAAGGACTCCTCGACTATATATATGATGTTTAAGATATGGTCTGAGGTGAAAAAAATCTGTAAGGCCCCCGAGATTCATAAAGATACCCTAATTTGGAGAAATTTAGCAATAAAAGAGTTAGCTGGATTAGATAATATGGTATGGGCAAATAAGGGTATCATTAAAGTAGGGCAGATCTGGGAAGGCACTTCGCTCTTAGACTTTCAAACGGTATCTAGACGGTATGATCTCCCCCAGATCTATTCTTTTTATTATTTACAGATAAAATATTCATTGACTAAAGCCCTTAAGGGCAGGGAGACTAAAATGAAGTTACCAATATATGTGAAAAAAATGATGGGTTTAACCCAGGGGAAAAATAGGATCTCTGTGGTTTATAAACTCCTGATGGAGCAGACATATTGTAATTTGGGATATGACACTAATTTTTATAAGTGGCAGAGGGAGGAAAATTTAGTGTCACAAAGGAACTGGCCAGAAATTCTGGCCAGTCCGGGTAAGATATCAATAAATAGGACACATCAATTGATAAGATTCTTTATTGTACATCGTTTGTATTATACCCCAGCTAAACTACAGAGATTCTATAAAAATAAAATTTTTAAGTATCTTAAATGTGGGGAAGAGGGAGTGGATGATATACATATTCTTTGGTCCTGTAGAGGTATAATGAAATTCTGGAAAGAGGTTCTGCATAATATTGAAAGTATTAACAATATTCCTATCCCCTGTGATTTTGAAATATGTGTTCTGGGGGTTATGTCTATGTTTGAGTTAACTAAAGAACGGATAATAGCTTCCAAACTTCTGTTCCATGCAACTAGAGTTATAGTGAAAATGTGGATGGCGAATCATACTCCTACATTGAAAATATGGAGCGACTCAGTAATAATGGATTTGATCTCTGAAAAAGTTGCATGGAGGGGGAGTAAAAGAATGCAATATTTCAAAGAAATTTGGAAAGATTGGTTGGTGAATGTAGAAGCTTTTTAAGGGGGAGTGTTGGGAGAAGAGGAGGAAAATATCCCTTTTTTTTTTTTTTTCCTATCCGACACTTATTTGGGGGGGAGGGTGGAAAAAGGGGTATAAAATTAGAATACTATTGTTTCATGATATGATGGACACAAATATGATGGCTTTGTATAAATGTACTTTTATATGAATTTGTTGAATTTTGCAAATAAAAAGGAATTAAAAAAAAAAAAAAAAAAAAAAAAAAAAAGAATATTGATGGCCTATCCTCAGCATAAGGCAGTGATATTAAATGGGTTGGGCCTGACTCAACACCTTTAGACCTCGTTCACATTTCTGCTTTTCACTGACGTGTCCTGTTCGCATTTTTTGTGGACAGCACATGTACCCAATGATTTAAATGTGTCTGTTCATATTTCAGCATTTTTTTACTGACCGTGGGTCAGTAAAAAAAAATCACAGGGACATGCTCTACTTTGATCCGTGATGTGGACCAAGCATGCCAATTGAAGTCAATGGGTCCATGAAAATGACTGACACACTTCCTTGTTGTGTCTGTGTTGTGTCCGTTTTTCACAAAAGACTAACATGAGATTCTTTGGAAATTAATTTTCAGCTGAGCAACGTCAGTGAATTATGGATAAATTGCAAAAGTGGTTAGCACCTGACTTCCAGTTCGTCGGCACGAGAAAGGAATCACTCCAATGGAAATATAGCAAAAAATCCCAGCGGACACTCTTTGTCTTCAAAGCATCTCTTTCTTTATTTCATCAATGCAGGCACATATTGAGGACACATATTGGCCCCTCCAGCCTTTATCAGCTCATTACAAACAAAGTAATGTGTAGCCTTAAAAACCTAAACTCCTCCTCCTCTCTGACATAAAACACCCACAGCTGACTGTGATAATGAATTGCTATGCTAGTGAATCACTCCACTGAATCACTGTAATGACACCCCAGACGAGCAACATACAAAATGAGCAAAATAAGTAACATTTATACAAATATCACATGCTTGTAGTAAATCATCGTAGATTCCCAGTCTGTAAGAAAATCCAAAAATAACCCATAAATAAACATATTAACTCACAGGCATAATAAACGTTGATCTTATATCAGATGAGTAATTTCATGTTCTCGATTCAATGACTCGGTTGCAATGTCCCCAGGGTATGAATCCAGTATGCTACCGTTCGCAATGGTTGTGTTTTAATATCACCTCTTCTTATAAGTCGTCTAACTTGCTCCAAAACCTGGAACCTAAGTTGAGAGATCGAGTGACATGATTTATGGAAGTGAGATGGCAATGGTAACAGCAAGTTCCCAGGACATCTCTTTGACTTGTGTTCACATATGCGATCCCTGATCGATTGTATTGTTTACCTGATGTAAGCCAAGCCACACGGGCACTTGATCATGTACACTACATTAGCTGAATCACAGGTAAAAAAAAATAATTTTGTATGTCCTTCCAGTATAGGGGTGGTGAAAAGAATCTCCCTTAATTATATGCGAACATTGCACACAGTGCAGACATGGATAAGTGCTGTTTATTTGACTGCCCAATATTCTTTGCCGCAATGTAGTCTGCATGGTACAAATGTCTGCATAGACCAACCGATTTCGATAATTCGTCCACCGCTTGTTACAAATTAATGGAGGGTTTAAACTCCATTATCTCTGGATATTACTTATTTAAGAGTGACAGTTGTTTCTGAACAATGTTTTTAAATTGTTTATTGAATATGTGAAACTTATGAATGAATGGGATACGTAATATATGTTATCCTTTTTCTTGGTCTATGTGCAGATCATTGTCGCTTCCCCAAGGACCCGCTCTGGATAACCTCTTGATTTTAATCTATCCAGCATTTCTCCTACCCTCTGCTCCTACACCTGTTGATCAGACACTATACGCTTAACCCTTTGTATTTGGGATTTAGGAATGGCTTTTTTAAAGAGACAGGATGTGCACTGGTATAATGTAGTACACTATTTTTATCAGTATCCTTTCGAAAAAGGTCTGTATGTAAAAAGCCTTCCTCATCCTTGATAACCAAGGTATCCCAAAAACTCACTTGTTTTTGATCATCATTGCAAATTTCAGTGTAGTACAAATTTCATTAAGGTATCCATAGAAGGTAGCAAGGGGCCTGAGTGGCACCACCCA
Organism: Bufotes viridis; assembly: GCA_033119425.1. Lineage (NCBI taxonomy): Eukaryota > Metazoa > Chordata > Amphibia > Anura > Bufonidae > Bufotes > Bufotes viridis. The sequence goes on along the minus strand of CM065591.1, from coordinate 121,711,222 downwards.
TATGCAAAATACATCATCTATATATCTTTTCCATAATATAGAAAATTTCCAATAATCAGGATTTGGGTATATATGTATCTTCTCAATTGATGCCATAAATGCGTTTGCTTAGGGCGGGGCCACATTCTAACCCATCGCGGTCCCATGTCGATGCAAGTAGAAAGTGTCACCAAACATAAAATAATTTTCAAAAAGAACCAATTGTAAAAGCTTCAGGAAAACCCTCTTGTTGTAGGTCATCATATTCACTCTCATGTAGCAATCATGACACTGCCGCCACCCCCCCCATCATGATCGATAGAGGTGTAGAGGCTCACCACATCAATAGTTACCAGCCAACTATCTTTTGGAATTTGATCCAGACCTTTAATTATGAAAGAAAATATATCTAGGCACAACACCTTCTGGAAGAATATGTCAGTGCAACTTATATGTGAAACAACTGTACAAATTTATTTGCATACAATAAAAAATAAAAGTATATAAAATACAATAACACTACATGAAAAAAAATTGTTAGCTCACATGACTTTCATGTTTTCATTTAGTGTTAGTGTATTTTATATATTTTTATATTTTATTGTATGCAAATAAATTTGTACAGTTGTTCTACATATATGGTGCGCTGACATATTCTTCCAGAAGGTGGTGTGCCTAGATATATTTTTCATTTTTGTTATTTTTAGTTTGGGTCTTGGGTAACCAACCTAATATTGCACCCATCATCTACCAATGTGTGCAGTGTAAGCCCTGCCTCTCTGTATGCGACAGACCTTTAATTATGTCAAGGAAGTGCAACATATCCAGCAGAAAAGAGGTGGTTTGCTTTACAAGAGGTGTCAAAACGTTTTCTAATGCTATTGCCAGTGGAGACAGGATAGAATTCACTGGAACCACTATAGGGCATCCAGGTGGACCTATAAGGCCCCTTTCACACGGGAGCGATTTCCGCGTGGGTGCAATGCGTGAGGTGAACGCATTGCACCTGCACTGAATCCGGCTGTTCTGCTTTTGCACCCTGCTCCCCCTTTTGCTATGCTGTTGGCTCGGTCTCACCACTGCCTCATCGTCCCCTGCATCATCTTCCACACGTCTTCCTCCCTGACCTCCTGTTTGGTCTGCACACTGCAGAAAGATGCAGCAGTTGGCACCTGTGTTTCGTCATCGCTGAAAGGGTCTTTCTTCTGCACCCTGCTTTCCCTTCAGACGTCCGGAGAGTATATTTCAACGAGACACTGACACACGCTTATAGTCTCAGTACAAAAAACTCTAATTTTTATCTGTGTAGTCTCAGTCTTATATACATTCATTCTAACAAACATTAACAGGTGTGGTTTACATATACAAGGTTGCTGAGTACAAACAATTCCCTACATAGGCTAATGTAAATATACTTGACTCATGTCCTTGGTACAGATCAAATAGCATTTCTTCATAAAACTCCTCACCACACAGCATATGGCTTGCTTGATTTAACCCTTCAATCCCCTCTCAAGTTATGAATATGACTTATCTTCTCTCTCTCAATGAGAGGTAAGTAGCATATGGTTGTCCAGGATCTGTGGGTTTTGGACACATTGCACAAAACATCTGAATGAGAAAAGGAATACATTGAATACAACAACATATGATAATCAAGGAAGCAATTATAATTATAATACTGATAAATAATGTTCTTAACTAGTGTTGAGCGAACAGTTCGAGCATAGTTTGGGTTCGTACCGAATTTTGGGGTGTCCGGGACACGGACCCGAACATTTTCAAAAAAGTTCGGGTTCGTTGTTCGGCGATTACTTCCCGCTTTCTGAAGGGCTGCACAGCAGCCAATCAGCTAGCGTTTTACTTCTTGCCCTAAGAGCCCATCACAGCCATGCCTACTAATGGCATGGCTGTGATTGGCCAAGTGCAGCATGTGACCCAGCCTCTATTTAAGCTGGAGTCACGTAGCGCCTCTCTTCACACTGCTCTTATTAGTGTAGGGAGAGGACGCAGCTTCTGTGAGGGCGAGATTAGGCAGGGAAAAGTCAGCAACAGCACCTAATGAACGGATCGATCTACAGCTGTGAATGATTGAACTTCTGCTAGTTACTTGCTCACTGGTTTTTAGGCTGCACAGAGAGTTTTTCTGTCACTTATTTACTGGGGTGATCGGCGGACATTTTGTGACTTGTGGTGCACCAGAACAAGCTGCCACCAAGTCCATCAATCCATCAATACTAGTTTTTTTTTTTTTTTGCTATATCCTACATCAGGGGCTTGGCTGTGCTAATTGTCACCCCTAGAAACTTAGGATAGCAATTTCTATATTTTATTAAGGGGTTAAATACAATTGCCCAAATACCAATCCCCTAAATCTGGTGTTCCAGCTTTGGCTAGCCAAGTATAATACTGTCTGCTGTCTGGCAAAGGATAGATTATTTTATGTGGTTAAATTCAATTGCCAAAATAGCAAAACCATAAATCAGTGGTTTCAGCTGTGGCTGGCAAAGTATAATAGTGTCCGCCAAAAAATATATTTTGTTCTGTGGTGAAATTCAATTGCCAAAATAGCAATACCATAAATCAGTGGTTTCAGCTGTGGCTGGCAAAATATAATAGTGTCCGCCAAAACATAAATTTTGTTCTGGGGTGAAATTCAATTGCCAAAATAGCAGTACCCTGAATCTGGTGTCCCAGCTGTTGCAGGCCAAGATTCATAGTGTCCGCCAAAACATATATTTTGTTCTGGGGTGAAATTCAATTGCCAAAATAGCAATACCCTGAATCTGGTGTCCCAGCTGTTGCAGGCCAAGATTCATAGTGTCCGCTAAAACATCTATTTTGTTCTGGGGTGAAATTCAATTGCCAAAATAGCAATACCATAAATCAGTGGTTTCAGCTGTGGCTGGCAAAATATAATAGTGTCCGCCAAAACATATATTTTGTTCTGGGGTGAAATTCAATTGCCAAAATAGCAATACCATAAATCAGTGGCTTCAGCTGTGGCTGGCAAAGTATAATAGTGTCCGCCAAAACATATATTTTGTTCTGGGGTGAAATTCAATTGCCAAAATAGCAATACCCTGAATCTGGTGTCCCAGCTGTTGCAGGCCAAGATTCATAGTGTCTGCCAAAACATATATTTTGTTCTGGGGTGAAATTCAATTGCCAAAATAGCAATACCATAAATCAGTGGTTTCAGCTGTGGCTGGCAAAGTATAATAATGTCCGCCAAAACATATATTTTGTTCTGGGGTGAAATTCAATTGCCAAAATAGCAATACCCTGAATCTGGTGTCCCAGCTGTTGCAGGCCAAGATTCATAGTGTCCGCAAAAACATATATTTTGTTCTGGGGTAAAATTCAATTGCCAAAATAGCAATACCCTGAATCTGGTGTCCCAGCTGTTGCAGGCCAAGATTCATAGTCTCCGCCAAAACATATATTTTGTTCTGGGGTGAAATTCAATTGCTAAAATAGCAATACCCTGAATCTGGTGTCCCAGCTGTTGCAGGCTAAGATTCATTTTGTCCGCCAAAACATATATTTTGTTCTGAGGTGAAATTCAATTACCAAAATAGCAATACCATAAATCAGTGGTTTCAGCTGTGGCTGGCAAAGTATAATAGTGTCCGCCAAAACATATATTTTGTTCTGGGGTTAAATTCAATTGCCAAAATAGCAATACCCTGAATCTGGTGTTCGAGCTGTTGCAGGCCAATTGTAAATCTGTCCATAAAAGGATACCTTTCATCCAGGGCCTAAATACTAGCCCTCAAAGAGATATTCCCCTAAATCAGTGGTTACTGCTGTGCCTGGATTAGTGTAATACGCTACATAAATAAATAGGCAGATAGTGTTAGGTGCCGGTAAAAAAAAGGCCTGAATTTGAAATCAATACATTGGACCAAATATTTTTTTCCTTATTGTGGTGCTTGGTGAACGGTAACAATGAGGAAAACATCTAGTAAGGGACGCGGACGCGGTCGTGGTGATGTTAGTGTACCCTCTTGTGCTGGGAGAGGACGTGGCCATTCTGCCACAGCCACACGTCCTAGTGAACCAACTACCTCAGGTTCCAGTACCCACCAGAATTTACAGCGATATTTGGTGGTGCCCAATGCCGTTCTAAGGATGGTAAGGCCTGAGCAGGTACAGGCGCTAGTCAATTGGGTGGCCAGCATGTTCACAACATTATCTTCCACCCAGTCTTCTGCAGAAAGCGCACAGGTGTCACCTGAAAACCAAGCCCATCAGTCTGTCACATCACCCCCATGCATATCAGGGAAACTGTCTGAGCCTCAAGTTATGCAGCAGACTCTTATGATGTTTGAAGACTCTGCTGGCAGGGTTTCCCAAGGGAATCCACCTAGCCCGTCCCCAGTGGTGGAAGACATAGAATGCACTGATGCACAACCACTGATGTTTCCTGATGATGAGGACATGGGAATACCACCTTATCGGAGTCCGCACGTCTCTGATGATGACGAAATACAGGTGTCAACTGCTGCGTCTTTCTGCAGTGTGCAGACCGAACAGGAGGTCAGGGAGGAAGACTGTGTGGAAGACGATGCAGGGGACGATGAGGTCCTAGACCCCACATGGAATGAAGGTCGTGCCACTGACTTTTATAGTTCAGAGGAAGAGGCAGTGGTGAGACAGAGCCAACAGCGTAGCAAAAGAAAGAGCAGGGGGCAACAGCAGAACAGCCGCCTCTAAGTGAGTTCGCCTGCTACTGGCCACCGCCACCAGGGACCCAGCACCCCAAAGGCAGCTTCAAAGAGTTCCCTGGCATGGCACTTCTTTAACCAATCTGCTGACGACAAGACCAGAGTGGTTTGCACGCTGTGCCATCAGAGCCTGAATCAAGGCATTAACATTCTGAACCTTAGCACAACCTGCATGACCAGGCATCTACATGCAAAGCATGAACTGCAGTGGAGTAAACACCTTAAAAGCAAGGAACTCACTCTGGCTCCCCCTGCTCCTTCTTCTTCTGCTGCCTCGGCCTCTTCCTCCGCCTCGGGAGGAATGTTGGCACCTGCTCCCCACCAAACAGAGGATGTGCCACCGGCAACACCACCTGCGTCACCAAGCATCTCCACCATGTCGCACGGCAGCGTTCAGCTCTCCATCTCACAAACCTTGGATAGAAAGCGTAAATTCCCACCTAGCCACCCTCGAGCCCTGGGCCTGAATGCCAGCATTTCTAAACTACTGGCCTTTGAAATGCTGTCATTCAGGCTGGTAGACACAGACAGCTTCAAACAGCTGATGTCCATGGCTGTCCCACAGTATGTTGTTCCCAGCCGCCACTACTTCTCCAAGACAGCCGTGCCTTCCCTGCACAACCAAGTATCTGATAAAATCAAGTGTGCACTGCACATCGCCATCTGTGGCAAGATCCACCTAACCACAGATATGTGGACCAGTAAGCATGGCCAGGGATGCTATATCTCCCTAACTGCACACTGGGTAAATGTAGTGGCGGCTGGGCCCGAGGTGGAGAGTTCCTTGGCGAACGTCCTTCCGCCGCCAAGGATCGCAGGGCATCATTCTTTGCCTCCTGTATCCTCCTCCTCCTACTCGGCTTCTTCTTCCTCTGCTTCTACCAGCTCATCCAGTCAGCCACACACCTTCACCACCAACTTCAGCACAGCCCGGGGTCACCTTCACCACCAACGTCAGCAGGCCATTCTGAAACTCATATGTTTGGGCGACAGGCCCCACACTGCGCAGGAGTTGTGGCGGGGTATTGAACAAGAGACCGACGAGTGGTTTCTGCCGGTGGGCCTCAAGCCCAGCCTGGTGGTCTGCGATAATGGGCAAAATCTCGTTGCAGCTCTGGGACTAGCCGGTTTGACGCACATCCCTTGCCTGGCGCATGTGCTGAATTTGGTGGTGCAGAAGTTCATTCACAACTACCCAGACATGTCAGAGCTGCTGCATAAAGTGCGGACCATCTGTGCGCGCTTCCGGTGTTCAAATCCTGCCGCTGCTCGCCTGTCTGCGCTACAGCGTAACTTTGGACTTCCCGTTCACCGCCTCATATGCGACGTGCCCACCAGGTGGAACTCCCCCTTGCACATTCTGGAGAGTGTGCGAGCAGCAGCAGGCCATAGTGGAGTTTCAGCTGCAGCACGCACGCGTCAGTGGCACTGCGGAACAGCACCACTTCGCCACCAATGATTGGGCCTCCATGCGAGACCTGTGTGCCCTGTTGCGCATGTTTCGAGTACTCCACCAACATGGCCAGTGGCGATGACACCGTTATCAGCGTTACAATACCACTTTTATGTCTCCTTGAGAAAACGCTTAGGGCGATGATGGAAGAGGAGGTGGCCCAGGAGGAGGAGGAGGAGGATGAGGGGTCATTTTTAGCACTTTCAGGCCAGTCTGTTAGAAGTGGCTCAGAGGGAGGTTTTTTGCAACAGCAGAGGCCAGGTACAAATGTGGCCAGCCAGGGCCCACTACTGGAGGATGAGGAGGAGGTGGAGGAGGATGAGGATGAAGCAGGTTCACAGCGGGGCGGCACCCGAGACAGCTCAGGCCCATCACTGGTGCAGGGCCGGGGGGATACGGAGGACCATGACGATACGCCTCCCACAGAGGACAGCTTGTCCTTACCTCTGGTGAGCCTGGCACACATGAGCGACTACATGCTGTAGTGCCTGCGCAACGACAGGAGAGTTGCCTACATTTTAACGTGTGCGGACTACTGGGTTGCCACCCTGCTGGATCCCCGGTACAAAGATAATGTGCCCACCTTACTTCCTACACTGGAGCGTGATAGGAAGATGCGCGAGTACAAGCACACGCTGGTAGACGCGCTCCTGAGAGCATTCACAAATGTCACAGGGGAACAGGTGGAAGCCCAAGGCGAAGGCAGAGGAGGAGCAAGAGGTCGCCAATGCAGCTGTGTCACGGCCAGCTCCTCTGAGGGCAGGGTTAGCATGGCAGAAATGTGGAAAAGTTTTGTCTCCACCACCTGATACAGAAATTGTTAGCAGGAGGCAGCATTTCACTAACATGGTTGAACAGTACGTCTGCACACCCCTCCACGTACTGACTGATGGTTCGGCCCCATTCAACTTCTGGGTCTCCAAATTGTCCATGTGGCCAGAGTTAGCCTTTTATGCCTTGGAGGTGCTGGCCTGCCCGGCGGCCAGCGTTTTGTCTGAACGTGTATTCAGCACGGCAGGGGGCGTCATTACTGACAAACGCAGCCGCCTGTCCACAGCCAACGTGGACAAGCTGACGTTCATAAAAATGAACGAGGCATGGATCCCACAGGACCTGTCCCTCCCTTGTGCAGAATAGACATTTAGAACTGCCTCCCCCTCAACCATGTATTCTTGTACTGCGGGGCACTTCTTTATTGAATCCTCATTTTTTTAACTTTACCATGATCTTGCGGTGCAACCCAAAGTTGAATGAACCTCTCCTCAATCTGGGCGCCAAGGCCTAAATAACTGAAAGTGGCCTTCTCCAGTGGTGGGTGATATGACGCATGATTCCTTGCTGTGGGACTTCTCTCCTCTGTCTGGGTGCTGGGGCCGAAATAACTGAAGTGGCCTTCTCCAGTGGTGGGTGATATAACGCCTTATTCCTTGCTGTGGGACCTCTCTCTTCTGTCTGGGTGCTGGGGCCGAAATAACTGAAAGTGGCCTTCTCCAGTGGTGGGTGATATGACGCATGATTCCTTGCTGTGGGACCTCTCTCCTCTGTCTGGGTGCTGGGGCAGAAATAACTGAAAGTGGCCTTCTCCAGTGGTGGGTGATATAACGCCTTATTCCTTGCTGTGGGAACTCTCTCCTCTGTCTGGGTGCTGGGGCCGAAATAACTGAAAGTGGCCTTCTCCAGTTGTGGGTGATATAACGCCTTATTCCTTGCTGTGGGACCTCTCTCCTTTGTCTGGGTGCTGGGGCCTAAATAACTGAAAGGGGCATTCTCCAGTGGTGGGTCATATGACGCCTTATTCCTTGCTGTGGGACCTCTCTCTTCTGTCTGGGTGCTGGGGCCGAAATAACTGAAAGTGGCCTTCTCCAGTGGTGGGTGATATGACGCATGATTCCTTGCTGTGGGACCTCTCTCCTCTGTCTGGGTGCTGGGGCAGAAATAACTGAAAGTGGCCTTCTCCAGTGGTGGGTCATATGACGCCTTATTCCTTGCTGTGGGACTTCTCGCCTCTGTCTGGGTGCTGGGGCCGAAATAACTGAAAGTGGCCTTCTCCAGTGGTGGGTGATATAACGCCTTATTCCTTGCTCAGCAAGACGAGAGGAGCTGACAGGAGGGAAGCGCTCAGCGCTCCCTCCTGTCAGTCCATTGTAGCGCGGCCGAGCTCTTTATGGCCGCGGGTACAGGAGCATCTTTCTCCTGTACCCGGCCCGACTGACATGAAGTGCGCACACAGTGTGCACTTCCTGTCAGTTCGTCAGGGTACAGGAAACTAAAGCTCTTGTACCCCTGGACCATAAAGAGCTCGGCCACGCTACACTGGGGGAGGGGGGAGAATGACAAGAGTGGGGGAAGAAGAATGACAAAGGGGGAGAATGACAAGAGGGGGAAAGGAAGAATGACAAGAGGGGGAGAAGAATGACAAGGGGGAAGGAAGAATGACAAGAGGGGGGGGAGATGAATGACAAGAGGGGAGGAAGAATGACAAGGGGGGGGGGAAAGAATGACAAAGGAGGAGGGGTGAAGAATGACAAGGGGGGGAGGAAGAATGACAAAGGAGGGGGGGTGAAGAATGACAAGGGGGAGGAAGAATGACAAAGGGGGAGAATGACAAAGGAGGGGGTGAAGAATGATAAGGGGGCGGCAAACTTTTCTTTTGCCTAGGGCGGCAAAAATCCTTGCACCGGCCCTGGTGATATGACGCATGATTCTCTGCTATGGGGACTTCTCTCCAATTGATATTGGTTAATTTTTATTTATTTTATTTTATTTTAATTCATTTCCCTATCCACATTTGTTTGCAGGGCATTTACCTACATTTTGCTGCCGTTTGCAGCCCTCTAGTCCTTTCCTGGACTATTTTACAGCCTTTTTAGTGCCTAAAAGTTTGGGTCCCCATTGACTTCATTGGGGTTCGGGTTCGGGATAAAGTTCGGGTCAAGTTCGGATCCCGAACCCGAACATTTTCGGGTAGTTCGGCCGAACTTCTCGAACCCGAACATCCAGGTGTTCGCTCATCTCTAAGTGTGGCTTATAGCTAATGAAAGCCCAAAAGTCGGTATCTCAGAAAATTATACTATTGTGAAAAAGTTCAATATTGTAGACTCATGGTGTCAAACTCTAATTAACTTATCAACGCAAAACAACTGCAAAGGTTTTCAAAACCTTTAAATGGTCCCTTAGTTTGGTTCAGTAGGCTACACAATCATATTGACTTAACAGTTGTGATGATGACAGCCATTGACACCCTTTACAAGGAAGAAATGCAACAAAAGGTCATTGCTAATGAAGATTGCTGTTCACAGAGTGCTATATCCAAGCATATTCATGTAAAGTAAAGTGGAAGAAAAAGTGTGGTAGAAAAAGTTGCACAAGCAAAAGGGATAATTGCAGCAGCTTGAAAGAATTGACAAGAAAAGGACATTCAAGTATTTGGGGAAGATTCACAAGGAGTGGACTGCAGCTGCGGTCAGTGCTTTAAGATCCATCACACATAGATATATCCAGAACATGGACTACAACTGTCACATTCCTTGTGCCAAGCCACTCATGGCCCAGAGACAATGTCAGAAGTATCTTACCTGGGCTAAGGAGAAAAAGTCCTGTTTTCATATGACAGCAAATTGAGCATTTTATTTGGAAATCAAGGTCCCAGAACTAAGAGTGGAGAGGCAAAAAAACGAAGATGATTGAGGTCCAGTGTGAAGTTTCCACAGTCAGTGGTGTTGGTCCATTATGTTATATCACATCCAAACTCAGCGTAGCTGTCTACCAAGAAATTTTAGAGCTCTTCATGCTTCCCTCTGCTGACAAGCTTTATGGAGATGCCGATTTCATTGTATAGCAACTATTGGCACCCGTCCACACTGCCAAAAGTACTAATATCTTTTTTAATAACCTCAGTATCACTGTGCTTGATCAGCCAGCCAGCCAAACTCCAGAATAAAGAATCTATGGGGTATTGTCAAGAGGACGATGACAGACACCAGACCCAACAATTCAGACAAGCTGAAGGCCGCTATCAAAGCATCCTGGGATTCCATAACACCTCAACAGTGCCATATTCTGATCACCTCCATGCTACGGTGTATTGATGCAGTAATCCATGCAAACGTAGCCCTGACCAAGTATTGATTGCATATACTATACATACTTTTTAGTAGGTCAACATTTCTATATTAAAAATATTTTTAATTGGTCTCATGTAATATAAAATTTTTCTGAGAAACTAACATTTGCGTTTTCTTAAGCTGTAAGTCATAATCATCAACATTAAAAGAAATAAACTCTTGAAATTGATCACTCTCTGCATAATGAATATATATGATATATGAGTTTCACTTTTTGAATTAAATTACTGAAATAAATTAATGATGATCATTGATATTCTACTTTATTGAGATACACCTGTACTTGTTCTGAAACCTCCCCTGTCTCTATTCCTAAGAAAAAACTACAGTACAAGAGTTAGGGGTCTATTGCACTGTCCAATGTTTGGGTAATGCATGCACTAATGCCTGAACATATTCTTTAGTGCTTCTTTGCAAACTTTGAATGTGTGTGCAATGATTGTTACTTCAGTCATTCATTCCTCATTTTCTTCAGTTTATTATGGGTATCACAACGAGATGTTCTGCCAATAATCGAGAATCTTTCATCCTGATTGGCTGCTTGATATTACGAGCAAATTATTGGGAACACACATTTGTATAAACGCTTGTTCCCAATAATAGGCCCAAACTCATGCAGTCTAATTGGGTTTTTACAATAAAATATATCAAAGCTGTATTTGGAAAGACAACTACCCCAGGATCCAACCTGAGATGTTTTGTCAGCTTATTTTCAAGAGAGACTGTGGCTGTCATCTATACAACAACACTACAGGGCTTGTATTTTTAACTAAATGTGCTATCTGTGGCACAATAACATAATAAAACGTTGTGTTGTGATAAAAAACAAACAAAAGCTTTTTTAACATTTTCCTCCCATGAACATTTTTATATGCCTCATTTTTTTGTAAAAATGCAAACAACAAGCACCTTTCCAACAATTAGAACTGCTCTAAATCTTTAGTATTTGATAACATTTGAAAAACCTTTGAATCATTTTTCTCTTTGTACACTAGAGAGGTCATTTATTAGGACTGGCATTTTAGACACTGGTCTTAATTTGGCGGTGGATCCCCTATATAGGCTTGGGCCTCTACATGACTTTGGCGCATCCAGCGCCAGTCTAAATTTAAGCCAGCTTCCTTGCTGGCTTACATATAGACCATTTCTATGCCTAAAACAGACATAGAAAATGATGAACGAGACTGACCTGTTAACCCGTCCCCGCCCACGCCATGTCCACTTTTTTAGACCTGCTGTAAGCGGGGAAAAGTCACATATTGCAATCTGCGCCAGGCATATTTCTGAATAATAAATTACCCCCTTTATCTTAAAAAAATGAATCCTGGTTGTCTAAGGGAATGTTATATAGGGGATTTATTTATATATAACACAACTATCCTTAAGTGATACGGTAAATACAACATTCCCAAATATTTGCAGATTAAGAATATACTATACTATCCAAATAGAATGACCAGTACTAGATCACACCTTCCAACTCCTTAACTCCTTATGTACCAAATCTATGTTGGCATTAAAGCCTATGTGGTTTTAGCATGAATGAATACTTAGATCCTTAACTTTTTTTTTCCTGATGAGATGATGTAATCATATGAGATCTTTTTTAATGGGTGTGTAAAACATTTTAATTCACTTTTATAAACTCTTTATGGGAGGTAATTTTACTTTTCCTGTGTGGTTCAGTATGATTACAACAGTAATAAATATCAATACTTTTTTTAAAGCTTGAGGGATTGAGGGATTGAGCCAGCTTGAGGGATTAGCCAGTGTTATCAGTTGCTTATCCTTGTGGTGCACTTTTTTTCAATGATTTATGTGTTTATATATTTTCATCCACACATTGTTTCATTTTGTGTAGGATGTTTTTGTGGTGCATGTGGTTCGCGCTGGCATCCTTCATTGTATGCAATTTTTGCTGGGGATAACCGCTTGCTGCGAACCACATGCGGAGGAACTCCCCCAGTTAGAAACACGCAACAGAGTTAGGGGATTGAGCAGTTCCTCCCATTTAGGACACATTTATTTTAATGATTTTTGTTTTTTATGTATTAAATGTGCTTTTGCATATGGCTGGTAACATTCTGCTGCACCTGGAAGCCTGTGTCACATGGTCTGTTTTAGGTTTGGCTTGCAGCCCCATTTACCTCCCATTGCATTAGTGGTCCTACAGTGCAGGTAAGTGGGAGTCAGGCTTTGAGCTGGATCTCAGCACCTTTCAGACCCTGTTTACACACCATAGGTAGTCTTGTGGTAGGACCCAATGCCATGCTGAGAGACCTTGACATGGTGCATGAAAGGGCTCCGATATGTTCCTGACTGGAATATATTGTCTAAAGTCTCAGCTTTTAACATTGGCTTGAGTGATTAGACAGTGCTGTCAGTTGCTTATCCTTGTGGTGCACTTTTTTCAGTGATTCTTGTGTTTTGCAAGACAAATTGGGGGGAATTTATCATGATGGGAAAATTGGAAGTCAGTTGTGCTTTTGCGTTGGAGTACTTTATGCCACATTTATCAAATATCTTAAAAACTTGTGTTATCCTTAGAACCAGCACTTTGTCTAGAAAAGCTACTCCAGCTTATATTCTCCACCCTCCTGGAGTGAGACTGCAATTTTTTTGCGACTTTTTAAAAACAGTTCATATAAAAATCGCCAGGCACTCACACATTCAGAAACATAGGAAAGCAAATGTATTTTTTAAATCTAAGAAAAACAATATGATAAAGTATCTAAGAAAGAAATGAAATGAAAATAAAATATACACAAATGTGTGGAGGATAATCCCCTGATAAAATTTAGGGTAGCGAATAGTGTAACAAATAGTGAGGCTGTCCCAATCACTCCACCACACTAATAAGTAATATAATAAAACAATAAAACAATACAGCAGTGGATATATTAAGCACCGTAGTAAGGCAAAAAACTACCACTTGTATTGGGGAACCGCATATTGACCCCTTAATAGCAAGTCTGTCCGGACCAGATAGTGAATATATGAAACAGTCCATATAACAACTGGTTCAAGTTGTGTAGATGAATCTCACTATGCCATTTGAGTTGTTAATATATCTTATTCATAGTACTGTTGATGTTATCAAATATGTAATTAGCAATATAAATATCCTGTTTTTCAGATGAATAGATCAATAATGTCCACAGTATATTACTCACAGTTAGATGATTCATGCTGGAGAGCAGAGTACTGTGCCTAGACGTGGCGTCCCATGTGATCACCAGCAAGGGTATTTCTTACCTCTGTGTCTTTCCCCCTCACTGTGAGCGCTGTGAGCACTGTGTTCATTCAGCTGTTCTGTTTGTAGATCAGAAAGGAACACGGCATCCCGCGTCGTTTGTAGGGTTAGTACCGGCCTGGAAGAGCGGGCGGCATCCTACGTGGTCAATAGAGCTAATCCAAGATTCTTTAAATGGTAGCAGAAGTCCTCATGGAGCGCTCCCTTATATTTTCTATTTTTTCTGATGCAAATGACAAGTGATGTAATATGGGGGGTCCCCAACTTTACAAAACGCGTTTCAGAACTATGACTTGTTCCTTCTTCAGTGGTTGAGACCTCCATATTACCAGCTCCCTTATATACATGTTGTAATGAGAGTCCATGGAAAATCCAAAATGGATCTCAATTTGGGAATGGGGTCATATATATATTAGTCATGCAGTTCCCATTCAGTTACTTCAAATATCTCACGTGGTTCCCATTTAATTACATAAAATACCTAAACATGTATAAGAGATATTTAAAAAAATAATATACCATAATGATAAAACACCTTACATATTTGTCACTGCGGTTAATATGCGTTTTGTGTGTGTGATGAAATGATTTGTCAGTCTATTTGTGATGGTACTGCTTGCATATATCATAAAGATCATATCATAAGATAAAAACACATTATACCTGACCTGCGGTTTACATGCTTTATACATACACTTTTAATATATTTCCATTTAGATACAGTAGGTTGAGAAACTCCATATCAATACATAGATGCATCAATTGGTGTATAAATATAACTGCATACGATACGAGCTATCCAAAAATTTTAGAAAACAATTTTGTTGGGTTTTATTTTATGATGCTTCATACTTTCTTTTTTTTAATGGCTTTTTCATTTCTTTTTTTTTTTTTTCTTCAGGTCCTTCATCTTAATGTGTCTGTGTGAATAGTGACATTAGGCCTCATTTAGATTCTTGTGTTACATAGTAACATAGTAACATAGTATATAAGGCCGAAAAAAGACATTTGTCCATCCAGTTCGACCTGTTTCCTGCAAGTTGATCCAGAGGAAGGCAAAAAACCCCTGTGAGGTAGAGCCAATTTTCCCCACTTAAGGGGAAAAAATTCCTTCCCGACTCCAAGGTTGTTACATACTATTAAACTGTATGTAACAACCTTGTATATACTGAATTATGTAGGTTTGATTAAATATAACATTGGGGTGTTGTTTAATAAATACTGACGTTTAAAGCTTTTACAATATATGCCCCTTTGACTAATATGGGGCTATACATAAAATCTGAATATAGTAGATGGCGGCTCCCTCCTATAGGGAAATGGCTGCGGTGCTCAGTCCCAAAAAGCTTACCCAAAGCTTTTTAAATAATGTGGTAAATATATATTGATAAATGGACGGCACTCACAATCATAAGGGGTACATAGATAGTATTTATTCAATGCGCTAAAAATAAATATACTAGAATAAATAAATTACTGGGTGGGATGTCTCCTGGTGATGGGGAGTCGAGTGTCCGGCTGTCTATCAGCACCTCGACCCCCTCTCCCCGAGTTACCTCTCACCCCACTAGCCACTTACATACGTAGATACCACATCATACATATAAGACCCTACAGATACCATAGTATCCACTACCCTCATTTCTATTGATAATTATATTGATAATTTTATATACCCACTCTATATTGATGATCCTGTCTACCCATTTTTTTGCTGATGATTTTTTTGCTGATGATTTTTTTGCTGATGATTTTATCTACCCATTATGTTATATATATATATAATCCAACACGTATTTTATTCACCATTTTAATTGCTCCACCTACGAGTTTATCACTGCCAAAAGGGCCCCACCCCTCTTATCCAAACCGATCAAAACAAGGGTTAACACTTTTTTTCAAAAAAGAGTGCCCGCCCTCTACTAATTAAACAATTACCTAAAATTGAATAAATATGGGCAAATGGACTATGACAGCTTACACCCACTGAGGAAGGAGCTGTGAGCTCCGAAACGCGTATGGGGAACAAGCAGTCATAAGTCCCATCTTTCTGACTACCGGTAGCAGCAGAGAATTATCCACTTCTTTAATATTTTTGGCTCAAGAAGTGATTACTCATCAGAGAGACCGTTCTGAAAACTCCTCCACATCGGAATCCCGCCTAAATCGAGCACGAGGAACGCTATACTCCGACCGGTGACCACATCCGGAAGTGACATCACCGGCTTCCAGCCGCTGCACCTTACACGTGCTTTGGACGCGCGAAACAAGGAGGACGCTCCTCACCTCACCTCCGATTGCAGGAGCATCAAAAGGAGTTCAACCCCACAAGGAAGGGTAACGTACCCAGTATCTCTAACCGAGATATCTCCTCTTTTACAAGGAATTATTTACCATACCATATTATATTATACTATACTGTCATCTTAATCAGTAACCAGAGACACTCCCCACTACCAACAACAGGGGCACCTACTCTATGTGAAATAATCTGGGTGAATCATCCTGACAAAACTCCCTGATGAACTACCTGATTAACTGTCTACAGACAATTTCTTGATAACTCATCTGAATTTTATGAATTTTTAATGAACTTTTTATGAATTTTTTATGAACCTTTTTTTGGACCTTTTGTCCACTTTTTGATGTATCTTTTGGATTAACTTTATAAATGATCATCGCGTTTTTTCCTTTACTATATACCACTTTCTTACCCTTTTGAGGAACTATTCCCATCCAACACTACCTCCTAACAAAACCTAGATTGTACATCTACATTTTATAACTACTAAATACTGATGTCTATACATAAAATCTGTGATAAGGTTTTAAAAAAAATGACCAAGAACTTTGCATTTTTCTATTAGTAAGGAAAAATACAAGATTACTTTCAATGGGGGTAATTTATGGCAAATATCATCAATTTATAATGTACAAATTACTCCTCTAAAATGAGACATGAGAAATAGACGGGAGAAAGTCTTTTACCTCTGAAATATAATATGATGATTACTCTGATACTGTCAAAATGACTATTCTCCCTAGTGCTGAAAAGAAAAGAAGACATTGATATGTCTGTATAAAGAGGAGATAACTTGGTAAAAGGTGAGCGAAAAATTCTCATGTATGCAGTTTGAATTGGAATCCATTTTTATAAATCTTAAGTCTGCAATACAGGAGATTTGTCACTTCTAAACCTTTTGCATTTTCTAAATTTTTTTTAAAGCTAGTTTCTTATGAGTCTATAAGAATATGAATTATGAATTCCAATTTTAAACAAAAATGTAAAAAAAAATCATGCCATAAAGTATAAGACTTAAAGGACGTCTGTAAGCCGATTTGTGTAAATGAGCCTCTAGGAGCGATGGGGGTATTGCCTCTACAACTAGAGGTTTTGCTCTCTCTGCAACTGCAGCACCCTCTCCACTTTGATTGACAGGACCAGGCAGTGGAAACATCATCATACCTTACTCTGTCAATCAAAGTGCAGAGAGATCACTCATCAGTGTCCAGAAAAATAAAAAGGGGGCCAGACTCACCTGACATCCAAAGGAGCAGCTCATCCTGGCAGTGCAATACATGTAGTACCATTGTGTACTGTAGAGATAGACAATAAATTTAGGTGTTTTACCAGATAAATGGCAATGATGATTTCTTAGAACTCAGTCTGAGGCATTTTGTGTTGAGTCTAGTTTCAACTTGCCATGGCTCGGGAAAGACCATTGCATGTTGGAAATATTGTATCCTGAGGCCAATTTATCTTGAAGGATCACTGTATGAGTATTGCACACTACTGTGAACTGTGACACAAAACATATTAAAAAATATAAACATATTTGATGAGGAGCTACATCCATAATATTTACATTTTATCATTGATGATGCTGATCTCTGCTGTGTTTTAAAAGAAATCTGTCAGCAGATTCTAGGCATTCTTGCAGTGATGGTCATACAAATTGTTTAACAGAAAAGCCAACATTTTAATGCTCCTGAGTATAGCTGAGCGAACAGCTGGAATTTTGAACTTGACCCCGAACCCCATTAAAGTCAATGGGGACCCAAACTTTTGGGCACTAAAATGGGTGTAAAATAGCCCTGGAAAGGGCTAGAGGACTGGAAAATGCAACAAAATGCGCCTAAGAGCATGGCAACTGCTCTGCAAATAAATGTAGATAGGGAAATTACTTAAAATAACATGCAATACAGAAAAATAATAAATAAATGTTCTAAACCTGAGCCCAAGTGAGTGACAGTCGCACCTGCCACCCAGCAAACAGAGGATGTGGCAGCAACGGTACCACATCTTCCAAAGTCACCAAGCATCTCCACAGAATGACATGGAAGCGTTCGGCTGTCCATCTCCAAAACACTGGAGAGAAAGAGGAAGTACCCCCCTACCCATCCATGATCCCTGGCTCTGAATGCTTGGATTTCAAAATTCCTGATCCTTTGAAATGCTGTTGTTCTGTCTTGTGGAGAGTTTTGAAAACCTTATGCACTGCGCAACGCTATCTGGGGCAACGCCCACATAACCACCAATACGTGGACCAGTAAGCACGGGCAGGAAAGTAATATCTCCCTAACAACACACTGGGTAAATGTAGTGGCGGGTGGCCCAGAGGTGGATAGCATTTTCGTGAATGTCCTTTCACCCCTGAAGATTGCAGGGCATTTTTGTTTTTCTCCTGTTGCCTACTTCTCCTCCTATTCGGCTTCCTCCTCCTCTAGCACCTCCTCATCCAACAGCAGCACAGCCAGGGGGAAACGACAGCAGGCTGTTTAAAAATGTGTGTGTTTGTGGAAAAAACATCACACCACGAAGGAGCTGTGGACGGGCATTGAACAACACACCGATGATTGGTTCGTGCCACTGAGCCTCCAGCCCGGCCTGGTGTTGTGCGATAATGGGCAAAATATCATAGCAGCTCTGGGCCTAGCCGATGCAGAATTTGATGGTGCAGAAATTCCTGAACACCAGACAGTGAAAATCAATTCAGTTAATTCAACACTTATATTCTAGTGGCACAAATTCACTTTTATTGTTGCTCAAGAACCCCTGCGGCCTGAGCTGCAGATGTGACAAATAATTTTATTAAATTTGTTGGTTAGATTGTCGGTTAACATGTCCACGGCTATCAGTACTTTTTATTATATATTGGAACAAAAACTATACAAGGAACATTTTAACAAGAGAAAATTAACCTGAACAGCCTCACACCCTTCACACACAACACCCCCACCCCCCTTTCGCTCAAACCAATAACACACTATTTAGAAATTTACTTAAAAACATATTTAAATAACTATAATGCAGCTAAACTAACTATATAAACAAACAAAACTATATGCACACCTTATCCTTAACTTAAGGCCAGTCAAATACAAGTGGCTCGGAGGGTGGGTTCCTGTACCAACATAGGCCTTGGCCTGGAACACAATTGTCCAGCCAGGGCAGGGGTCCTCAAACTTTTTAAACAAGGGGCCAGTTCACGGTCCCTCAGACCGTTGGAGGGCCGGACTATAGTTTAACTATAAGTAATTGTATATATTTACCAGTATTTTAATGGGAATCATTCCCCCCCTCCCTTGTCACTCTCATTTCTCAGACCCCTCCCTTGTCACTCTCATTTCTCAGACCCCTCCCTTGTCACTCTCATTTCTCAGACCCCTCCCTTGTCACTCTCATTTCTCAGCCCCCTCCCTTGTCACTCTCATTTCTCAGACCCCTCCTTTCTCACTCTCATTTCTCAGACCCCTCCCTCCCTTGTCACTCTTATTCCCCCCTCCCTTGTCACTCTCATTTCTCAGCCTCCCTGCCTTGTCACTCTCATTTCTCAGCCCCCTCCCTTGTCACTCTCATTTCTCAGCCCCCTCCCTTGTCACTCTCATTTCTCAGACCCCTCCCTTGTCACTCTCATTTCTCAGACCTCTCCTTTGTCACTCTCATTTCTCAGCCCCCTCCCTCCCTTGTCACTCTCATTCCCCCTCCCTTGTCACTCTCATTTCTCAGCCTCCCTGCCTTGTCACTCTCATTTTCTCAGCCTCCCTGCCTTGTCACTCTCATTTCTCAGCCCCCTCCCTTGTCACTCTCATTTCTCAGCCTCCGTCCCTTGTCACTCTCATTTCTCAGACCCCTCCTTTGTCACTCATATTTCTCAGCCCCCTCCCTTGTCACTCTCATTTCTCAGGCCCTCCCTCCCTTGTCACTGTCATTTCTCAGACCCCTCCTTTGTCACTCATATTTCTCAGACCCCTCCCTTGTCACTCTCATTTCTCAGGCCCCTTCCCTCCCTTGTCACTGTCATTTCTCAGACCCCTCCTTTGTCACTCATATTTCTCAGCCCCCTCCCTTGTCACTGTCATTTCTCAGACTCCTCCCTTGTCACTGTCATTTCTCAGCCCCCTCCCTTGTCACTTTCATTTTTCAGGTCCGCTCCCTCCCTTGTCACTCTTTCTCAGCCCCCTCCATTGTCACTCCCCCTTCTTGTCTCTCTTTTACTTAGCGCCCCTCCCTCATCACCTTGTCACACAGCTCATAAATTACTCACCCTCCCCTAGTGTAGCGTGGCCGAGCTCTGTGAGGTCCGCGGTACAGGAGCATTTGTTTCCTGTACCCGGCCGACTGATAGAAAGCGCACAGTAAGTGAGCACTTCCTGTCAGTCCGGCCGGGTACAGGATACAGGAAACAAAAGTTCCTGTACCGCGGACCAGACAGAACTCGGCCGCACAACACTGTCAGGCCCTCTCTTCGTCCGCCGCAGCCCCCTCGCATCTCTGCTGGGAGGGGTTGGCAGCACCCTGCCCAGCCGTGAGAAACACCTGGCGGGCCGGATCAGTTTCCTTGGCGGGCCGCATGTGGCCCGCGGGCCGTAGTTTGAGGACCCCTGAGCCAGGGCATAGTTCTGGAGGATGAGGAGGATAAGGAGGAGTAGGAGGAACCATGTTCTCAGCAGGGTGGCACCCAAGCCAGCTTATGGGCATCACTGGAGCGTGGCTGGGGGATACAGAGGACACAGACAATACACCTCCCTCAAAGAGGACCGCTTGTCCTTGCCTCTGGGCAGCCTGGCACACATGAGCGACTACATGGTGCAGTGCCTGCGCAATGACTGCCGAATTACAGCCACATTCTAACTTGTGCTGATTACTGGGTGGCCTCCCTGCTGGATCCCCGTTACAAGGACAATGTGCTGTCCTTAATTCCCTCACTGGAGCGTGATAGGAAGATGCTCCTGCTAGTAGATACACTGCTGATGGCATTCACACCCGACCCTGGGGACTCAGTGGAAGCACAAGGTGAAGGAAGAGGAGTAGGAGGAAGAAGTTGCCAACGCAGCTGGGTCACCACCAGTACCTCAGAAGGCAGGGTTAGCATGGGCGAAATGTGGAAAAGCTTTGTCATCACGCCACAGCAACCTGCACCACCAGCAGATATGGAACGTCTTAGCAGGATGCAGCATTTCAGCAACATGGTGGAACAGTACACGTACTGAATAATAAGTCTGCCCAGGGGCATAGCATCAGGGGAAGCAGGGGAAGCTACTGCTTTGGGGCCCTGATCTAGAAGGGGCCCATCCAGGAGAAGGAAGAGGAGGACTAAAAGACTTTGTCAGGGCCCCCTCAACAGTATTATACAATGAAATTATATACAGTGGCAGTATAAACAGTGTAGAAAACGGATGGAACAGCTGCCGGGCCTGGTCTGAGAGAGCGATCTTTAGTTGCCACAGGAATGGCGGCATGAAAGGAAGGGGTTGCACAAAAATTACTGGGGGAGGGGGGCCCTATTCAAAAACTTGCTGTGGTGCCTAATCATTTCCAGCTACGTCACTGGGTGTGCCCCATTCAACTTCTGAGTCTTCAAATTGGGCACATGGCCTGAGGTTGCCTTTACACCTTGGAGGTTCTGGTTTGCCCTGCAGTCACTGTATTGTCTGAATGTGTGTTTAGCATGGCTGGGGGCATTATCACAGACAAGCGCAGCCGTCTGTCCACAGCCAATGTGGGCAAGCTTTCGTTTATTAAAAAGAACCAGGCATGGATCGCACAGGACTTGTTTGTACCTTATTCAGAATTGACATGTATACCGGCCTCACCCAACCATTGTTATACTACAGTGCACTTACACTTATTTTTTTTTTATATTTCCCAATGTTTTGGGGTCTACCCCAATTTATTTAACAAAATAAAAAACCTGTTGTAGGAGATTACCTTTGGCTTTACAGCCAAAAAAGCTTTATGTCATGCAACAATGTAACCGCCAATTGTAAGTTCCCTGTCAGTTATCCAGTGCAGGGGTTTGTACCTGGCAAAAATGTTAATATGTCACCCAACAATTTAAAAGAGGATTAATAAAATTTTTGGTCCCTGTTACCTATGCAGAGCAGGGGTTTGTACCCGGCAAAAATGGTAATATTGCACCCAACAATTTAAAAGAACATTGTTCAAATTTTCGGTCCCTGTCACTTATGCAGAGCAGGGATTTGTACCCAGCAAAAATGGTAATATTGCACCCAACAATTTAAAAGAGGATTTTAAGCATTTTCGGTCCCTGTTACCTATGCAGAGCAGGATTTTGTACCCGGCAAAAATGGTAATATTGCACCCAACAATTTAAAAGAGGATTTTCTGCATTTTTGGTCCCTGTCACCTATGCAGTGCAGAATTACTTGACAGCAAAAAATTGGAACACGTCAACCTGTGAACTCCCAGTTGTATTAACTATATTATTGTCCCCGGCACATATGCAGCGCAGGCCGCAAAGGTAATTCCTTGCCTAAAAAAAAAAAGAGTTTTTCACCACCCATTCACCAAAAACATGGATTTATTTTGGGGTGTTGGGCTTCATTGTTCTCAACATCATCTTCCACCGGTCTTCGCCACTGCACTCTTTGTCGGTCTGCTCACAGCAGAAATCTGCAGCAGTTTGCACCTGTGTTTCATCAGCATCAGAGACGTGCTGCGGTGGCCTTCCCCTGTCCTCATCCTCAAACCTAAGTGCTTGGACATCCGTGCACTCAATCTCTTTCACTTCTGGGGCAGGACTATGGTTATGGCCCTGGGAAACCCTGCCAGCAGAGTCATAAAGAAGCATAAGAGACTGCTGCATTTACCTGCCAACAGTCAACAATTAAGTTCACTAACAGTAAGGCAGTGCCCGTGTCATAAACAGAATACATTTCTTTAGGTCACACAACAGTGTAACGGAGCAATTCAATACAATTAATTCACTATTACCAAAAATTAGATTTTTCACACCAACAAAGTAAAAGCAGAAGTTAACGGTTTAATTTGACTGTCAGAAATGCAGCGTACACCGCAAATGTGCTATCTACCACAAAGCCAGTGTGTTTTTAACCAACTATGTAACTGCAGAGTTCAAAAGGTTACTTTAAATGACTAAAATACAGGGTAGGCCTCAGATCTGCTATGTAGCACAAAACCAGTGTTTATTGCAACAAACTACAGAAATGCAGTATGTCACTGCAAAATTTTAAAATAGGTTTTTAAAGTATAACTGTCAATTTTTTTTATTTTTTTTACTATTGGATTTTGGTGATTAATATCACCTTGTTGGCCCTGTTTTAATTTCTGATTGTTTAACCCCTTTAGGACACATGACGTACCGGTACGGCATGTTTCCCGAGTCCTTAAGGACACATGACGTGCCGGTGCGTCATGAGTTGTTCCGATCACTGCTGCTCAGCTGGCAGTGATCGGAACAAGGTACCTGCTGAAATCATTCAGCAGGTACCTTGTTACAATGCCCAGGGGTCCTGTGACCCCCATATGAGCGATCGCTGCAAACCGCAGGTCAATTCAGACCTGCGGTTTGCAGCGCTGTGTGATCTCTGATCCCCGCGGTCTGTGACCGCGAGGATCAGAGAGTTAATGCCCCATAGTATTGATTTTAACCCCCTGCAGCCCCTAATCATATTATGGCGGCGGGGTTGCAGGGGGTGGTTGCGGGCGGCGGAGGTGCGGCGGGCGGGATCGCGATGCGATCCCCGCCCGCCTCCTCTGTAATCTATCCCTGGTGTCTAGTGGTTCTATCAGAGTGCCAGCACATTGCTGACACTCTGATAGAAGCGACTGGCATCTGTGCTGCAGATGCCAGCCGTTTAACCTCTCCGTGCCGCGGTCCGTACGGACCGCGGTATGGAAGAGTTAGCATGGAGAGGCGCTCCCTCCCTCTCCCATCGAGGGCTGCTGTGCCTTTGCAGCCCCCAACAGGATGGGATCGCAGAGGGAGGGTGCTCCACTCCCTCTGCTTCAATCACCCGCTGCCCTCTTATGGCAGCGGGTGATGGTTGCCATGGAGACAGGGCGCTTTCAGAGCGTCCTGCTCTCCATGGTGCTGAAAGTCTGAATAGACCTGCTAAGGTCTATTCAGACTTTCTAAAGTACAAAATACAGTACAGTGCACTATATAGTGTACTGTACTGTAATGCTCTGAACACCAGATCCACTGGATCTTTCCAGAACCAAGTGGGTCTGGGTCCAAAAAAATGTAAAAAAGTGAAAAAAAGTAAAAATGAAAAAAACACATATCACTGAATAAAAATTAAAAAAAAAAATACACTACACATATTAGGTATCGCGCATCCGTAAAAACCTGCTCTATAAAAATATCACATGACTGAACTCCTCAGGTGAACGCATCATAAAAAAACCCCAAAAAATGGTGTAAATAAGCCATTTTTGGCACATTCATCACTAAAAGTGTAATACAAAGTGATCAAAAGGCGTTTGCCTCCCAAAATAGTACCAATCAAACCGCCATCTCATCCCGCAAAAAACGAGCCCCTACCTAAAACAATTGGCCAAAAAATAAAAAACTATACCTCTCAGACTAAAACATGATTTTTTTGTTTCAAAAATGCTTTTTAGTGTTAAATGTAAAAAAAATTAAAAGTAGACATATTGGGTATCTCCACATCCGTAGAATCTGCTCTATAAAAATATCACATGACATAACCCCTCAAGTAAACACTGTAAAAAAAAATTATAAAAACTTTGTCAAAAAGCCATTTTTGCCACCTTACATCACAAAAGTGTAATAGCAAGCGATCAAAAAGTCATATGACCCCCAAATAGTGCCAATCTAACCGTCACCTCATCCCGTAAAAATGATACCCAACCTGAGACAATTGCCTAAAAACCTGAAAAATATATGGCTCTCAGACTATGGAGATACTAAAACATGTTTTTTCATTCAAAAGGATATTATTGTGTAAAACCAAAATAAATAAAAAAGGTATACATATTATGTATCGCCGCGTCCATAAGGACCTGCTCTATAAAAATATAACATGACCTAACCCCTCAGATGAATGCCGTAAACATAAAAATAAAAATGTTGTCAAACAAGCCATTTTTTGTCACCTTACATCACAAAAAGTGTAATAGTAAGCGATCAAAAAGTCATATGCACCCCACAGATAGTACCATTCGAACCGCCATCTCATCCCACAAAAATGAGCCCTACATAGGACAATCGCCCAAAAAAAAAATATATATGGCTCTCAAACTATGGAGACACTAAAACATGATTTTTTTGTTTTAAAAATGATATTATTGTGTAAAACTTATATAAATAAATAAAAAGTATACATATTATGTATCGCGCGTCCGTCACAACCTGATCTATAAAAATAACACATGACCTAACCCCTCAGCTGAACACAGCAAAAAAAAAAATAATAATACTGTGTCAAAAGCCATTTTTGTCACCTTACATCACAAAAAGTGTCATAGCAAGCGACCAAAATGTCATATGCACCCCAAGATGGTGCCAATCAAACCGCCATCTCATCCCGCAAAAAATGAGCCCCTAAAAAACACAGTCGCCCAAAAAAATTAAATAAAACTATGCCTTTCAGAATGTGGAGACACTAAAAAAATTATTTTCAAAAATGCTTTATTATGTAAACGGAAACAAAAACCCCAAAAAAGTAGTCATATTTGGTATTGTCGCGTCCGTAACAACCTGCTCTATAGAAATAGCACACAATCTAACCTGTCAGTTCAACTATGTAAATAACAAAAATAAAAACAGTCCCAAAACAGCTATTTTTTTCAAATTTTCCATTTTAATCCATTTTTGCAGTAACAAAGCAAGGGTTAACAGCCAAACAAAACTCAATATTTATTGCCCTGATTCTCTTGTTTGCAGAAACACCCCATATGTGGTCGTAAACTACTGTATGGCCAAACGTCAGGGCACAGAAGGAAGGAACGCCATATGGTTTTTGGAAGGCAGATTTTGCTGGACTGGTTTTTGACACTATGTCCCATTTGAAGCCCCCTGATGCACCCCTACAGTAGAAACTCCAAAAAAGTGACCCCATTTTGGAAACTACGGGATAAGGTGTCAGTTTTGTTGGTACTATTCTAGGGTAAACATGATTTTTGGTTGCTCTATATTACACTTTTTTTGAGACAAGGTAACAAAAAATTGAAATTTGGAAATTTCATCTCCATTTGCCAATAACTCTTAAACACCTAAAGGGTTAACAAAGTTTGTAAAACTGGTTTTGAATACCTTGAGGGGCGTAGTTTCCTAGATGGAGTCACTTTTATGGCGTTTCTACTATAGGGGTGCATCTGGGGGCTTCAAATGGGACATGGTGTCAAAAATCCAGTCCAGCAAAATCTGCCTTCCAAAAACCATATGGCGTTCCTTTCCTTCTGCGCCCTGCAGTTTGGCCATACAGCAGTTTACGACCACATATAGGGTGTTTCTGAAAACTACAGAATCGGGGCAATAAAAATTGAGTTTTGTTTGGCTGTTAACCCTTGCTTTGTTACTGGAAAAAATGGATTCAAACGGAAAATTTTTCAAAAAAATCGAAATTCTGAAATTTTATCTCCATTTGCCATTAACTCTTGTGGAAAACCTAAAGGGTTAATGACGTTTGTAAAATCAGTTTTGAATACCTTGAGGGGTGTAGTTTCTTGAATGGGGTAATTTTTGGGTGGTTTCTATTATGTAAGCCTCACAAAGTGACTTCAGACCTGAACTGGTCCCTAAAAAGTGGGTTTTTGAAAATTTCTGAAAAATTTCAAGATTTGCTTCTAAACTTCTAAGCCTTGTAACGTCCCCAAAATAAAATGGCATTCCCAAAATGATCGATACATGAAGTAGACATATGGGAATGTAAATCAATAACTTTTTTGGCAGTATTACTATGTATTATAGAAGTAGAGTAATTGAAACTTGGAAAATTGCAAATTTTCAAAATTTTTAGTAAATTTGGTATTTTTTTATAAATAAAAATGAAATTTTTCGACTTCATTTTACCACTGTCATGAAGTACAATATGTGACGAAAAAACAATCTCAGAATGGCCTGGATAAGAAAAAGCGTTTTAAAGTTATCACCACATAAAGTAACAATGGTCAGATTTTGAAAAAATGGCCTGGTCCTTAAGGTGAAATAGGGCCGTGTCCTTAAGGGGTTAATAAATACCCCTTAAAAGCCACCTAAAAGTCCCCAGTATTGGCTATTGTTACCTGAGATTAAAATCAGGTTGCTATGCTCCTTCCATCTACCAGATGAGGACAGAGCACGCAGAGTGCACAGGCCGCAAAGGGAACGAAAGGGAACTGATAGTGAGTCAACATTGTAAGGGAATGTATAAAAAGCCAGGTTCTTCCTGACAGGAGATAACAGTGCTGGGCTGTGTGTGGGAACTTCTCCACATGCCTGTGCTTGGCAGACACTCACTTAGCAGTGCTGGACAATGTGGCTGCTCAGTGTATAAATGAAAGCCTTATCTGATAAGAGGAGAGCTTGTAGGAGAGGAGTACAGGCTTCAGCCAGACCTGGGAACTTTACTGCAAGACCCCCTATACAGAGCTGGTCTTCACTAACTTCACTGCAGGTGTCCTATGGATTAGCCTCAGGGCTGAGGGTGGCCATTTTAACAGAATAGTGAAATTGCAGTTTTATGCAGACTGGTTGCTAAGGGCTGAATCTTATTAAATAAGGGG
Source organism: Bufotes viridis (assembly GCA_033119425.1). NCBI lineage: Eukaryota > Metazoa > Chordata > Amphibia > Anura > Bufonidae > Bufotes > Bufotes viridis. The sequence continues at coordinate 121,683,687 of CM065591.1, read as the reverse complement.
TAAGTAAGTCTAATAGTTATTGATTCAGGAATATTATCATATTAGTAACTACATATATGAAAACTGAAATTAGGGTCTAAATGTGACAGTTATCCTTTAAGCATTCTATGCAAAAGTGCTCTGTGGAACAACAATAATGGTTTATTTCCCCAAAATACACAACTGCAATATTTCACTGCTGAAATTTAAAATAGGTATATGTGTGGTATATGTAAAACTGCTGTGTGGACCAACAATACCAGTTTTTTTCCCCAAAATACACAAATACAATATTTCACTTCTGAAAATTAAAATAAGTATTTGTGCGGTGTATGCACAAGTGCTCTGTCGACCAGCAATATGGGTTTCTTTCCCCAAAATACATTTATGCAGTATTTCACTGCTGAAATTCAAAATAAGTATTTGTGCAGCGTATGCAAAACTGCTCTGTGAACCTACAATGCGGGTTTTTTCCCCCAAAATACACTAATGCAGTATTTCACTGCTGAAGTTTAAAATACATGTTTGTGCGTTGTATGCACAAGTGCACTATAGCACCACAATACAAGTTTTTGCCCCCAACTACAGAAATGCACTATGTCACCCCAAAATTATAAAATAGGTAATATAGTGGACTTAACCTGCCAGAAAAAATGAATTTTTCCTTCACTGAGCTACCAAAAAAGGATTAGACTGATGTCCCTGGCAGGCTTGCATACATGCAGGTCACATGCAGTTCCAAGGACACTGCAGTTGCTAAAATGCCCGCCGGCCCCCACCTCAGTAACGGATGGATTTAAAAAAAATATATTTTGCAGTATCACTGGGCTCAGGGATGGGTACAAAAATGTAGGATAGCAGTAGCACCCCCCTCAATAATTGCTGTAGCTTGAAGATTTCACACCACCAAGTTCAACAGATTTCTTTCCTAATCTCTCCCTGAGAGCACCGGCAGCAACCTGTCCCTACACTAAGATCAGCAGAGTGACGTGCGGAACTTCGTGACTCCAGCTTATATAGAGGCTGGGTCACATGCTACACTCAGCCAATCACGGCCATGCCATTAGTAGGCATGGCTGTGATGGCTTCTTAGGGCAAAGTAGTGAAACACTTGCTGATTGGCTGCCTGCAGCCTTTCAAAATGCGGGAAGAAATTGGCGAAAAACGGACCCGAATTTTTACGGAAATGTTCGGGTTCGGGTCCGGATGCGAAAAATCGTAAAGTTCGGTATGAACCTAATTTTTACAGTTCGGGTTCGCTCAACCCTACTTCTGAGGCTGCCATCATAAGTGTCTCAGAGTCAGCCTTTTAATTTTCAGGGCCCTGTGCTCTCTGCATTGAATGCTCCCCAACCCCTTGTTAAAATGTAAGTTCCAACCTTATTCGCGCTTTGTCAAGCTCGATAAAGACCGAATAAGGTCGAAACGTCGCTATCTTTGGGTGCAATAAAGGTTTGAAGCAATTTGACATTAGAGTGCCTCAGTGTCTACGTTCATTCTCTACACTTCGACGGACCCTGAGGCTGTCGAAGTGTTTATTATTATTATTATTATTATACCTTCTAGTGTTATTTTTAGACCTACAATGGATCCCAGGGCCAAGGGCTGACTGTAAAGGTTTTTTTTTATGTCTAAATAGTACAAAAAATAAATTAAAACTTTTTTTTTTTTTATATCACCATATTCTGACCCCCATAAGTTTTTTATAGTTATATTTTCTGAGCTGTTTGGGGACTCATTTTTTATCATGACAATGTGTAGTTTTTATTGATACCACTTTGGAGTGTGTGTGACTTTTTATCACATTTTATTACATTTTTTGGATAAGAGAAGTGATGAAAAAATGGTGAATTGGCCATTTTGACCCCTTGTTTCCATTTTGCCATTCGCCGTATTGGAAAAATATTTTTATATTTTAATAGTACAGGCAATAACACCAGTCACAGACATTAAACCCTTCACATGCTGTGTTTAAATGTGACCATGGCACTTGAGAGCCAAAAAGCCGGAAATGCAGTTTTTCTGGGGTTGAAACAACTCCCTCTAGTGGTGATCAGAATAGCCTTGCATTCCTTGTGGCTGCCTTCTATAGTGTTCCATTTGAGAATAGTGAAATGCTCATAGACTCCAATTCTAATGCATTGGATTCGATGAAAGAAGAAATTTAATGATTGTAGCTTCAAGTTCCCTAGCATAACTTTTAAAAACTGTAAAATAAATAAAAAAAAGTTTTAAAAATGCAAAACAAAATAAAAAAATTCAAATCACCCTCTTTCCCCAAAATTAAAATATTTATCCCATAAGGTGAATGGCGTAATGGGAAAAAAACCATCAAAATCGCCAATTTAACATTTTTGTCACTTCATCTCTACAAAAAAAGTTGAACATAAAGTGATCAAAAATCACTACACACTCCAAAATATTATCAATAGATACTACAGATCATCCTGAAAATAAATAGCCCTCACACATAAAGATACGAAATTATGAGGGTCAGAATATAGCAATAAAAAGAAAAAAAGGGTTTTTTCAATGGTTTTATGTTTTTCAGTCTTATCTGTTCTGTGAGCTCAGGAGCTGAAAAAAAAACATAGTAGGAAGTAAGGAAAAGGACATAACAGCATTTCAGTGTTGGTATATCTCATAAGAAGGAGATGTCCCCTGCTTGTGAGAGAAGTGCATCTAGCTATGCAGATGAAACAATGAATCATATGGTTAAAAAAGACATAAAGGAAGTCCAAAAAAGACCACTTTCTTTATTCAGATACAACCAAGCTAAACTTGATGGTTAAAGTGTTACAGTATGTAAAAAAAAATGGTAAGAAAACATTAACTGACTTTACAGTGGATTTCAATTTCAGTTATTATTGTACAAAGAAGCATAGCCATTATGTAAACTTATTTTGAAAACTCAGGTATGCTTTAAGCACATTTTCTAGGAATGTTCCAAATGACATACATGTATCTAAACACTATTTAGGATAACTCATTTAAATGTATATTTTAATCTTTGAGTATTCATTAACATTTGACATTTCTCTCTCTCTTTCTCTCTTATATATATATATATATATATATATACACAGTTGAAACCAGAAGTTTACACTATATAAAAAAGACACATATGCAAGTTTTTCTCAATATCCGACATGAAATCAGAATAAACCTTAACTGTTTTTGGTCATTTAGGATTACCAGATTATTATTATTATTTGCCAAATGGCAGAATAATGAGAGAGATAATGTTTTTAGGCATTTTTATTACTTTTCGCAGTGTCAAAAGTTTACACATTCTCCGGCACAAAAGGCTTGGCAAATTGATTGTCCGGGAATTTCCCTCGAAGATTGGGATAATATATTGGCAAATTTAAGTTTACTTTCTTATAATTTTAATCAAATTTGGGATCAATTTAATGAGAAATTTTTAATACATTTAATTAAAAAAATTAAGTGTTGCCTAAGACAGGAGAGAATCCGCCAATTTTATGTTTATTCGACAATGTGGTTGAGATGTAGAAATCATTCCAAAAAACAATTTCTCTCCACCAGGAGACGAATCCTGTCAAGATTGATGCAAGTGCGGTATCTGCTGCTCATCAAGCCAGATAGTTCGGAGGGAACCTGCCTGGCATGAACAGGCCTGTAGTAGCTACAGACAATGAGAAGACAAAGCTTCAAAATTGCTTGAAGCCCAGAAGAGTAGCGAAGTTCATCAAGATTCAAACCCTACCAGCCACTGGTCTCTTCGTCAAGGAAAACATCATGAGTTCCCAGTCATGCTTAGAATCAGCGTTGAAAAATATATGGCATCAGAGGTGTGTGAGGACGCCATCACAATAGGATGGGTACGCCATCCAGGGGATATTGTATATATGGGTTCATACCACAAAAGTAGGTGTACAATCACCTATAAATGTGACAAAAAAAACACAGTTTTATATAACAAATTTCACCACTACAAAATTCGGTCCATACAGCAAAAGGAGGTGTACAGGCACCCATGAAATTTCCCATAAAAAGCCAGCTTCACAGAAAAAAAATTCACAGCAAAAAGGCCTTTACCACATATAACTGCATCGCTGAACGGCAAACAGGATTACATTTTTTCAACTTTTACAGTAGACAAGGCTTATCAACAGATAAATGCAACGATGAACGGTGAATATAGTTTTTTTTTCTTCCACTAATACATGACAAACTGGGCTTCCGAATATATCACTGCACCGCTGAGCGGCAATTAGGCCCTAATTTTTTTCCACTTTTACACAAATGGCTTTTCAACAGATATATGCAACGCTGGATGGCAAATATATTTTTATTTCGCCAGTAATACACTGAAAACAGAGCTTCACACAGTGGCATACCGCCAATGTCGGAAGACCATGCGATCACTATCGGGCCCATAAGGTTGGGGGGCCCAGCAGGACTGAATGGCCCCGCTCCCTCACTTTCTAGTCTTATGGCTTACATGCCGATTTACACAGCAGCAGAGGAAGGGAGCATCAGTGGCGTACTAAGGGAGGGCTGTGGGGGAGCGGTCCGCCCTGGTGCCGGCTCTCTAGGGGTGCCAGAAGCAATGAGCACTTCCATCAATACAGATGGAAGCGCTCATTGCTGGAGTGCAGGGAGCTGCGGTCCTGTCACTCACCGCTCAGCTCCCTGCGCTCCCTGCGCTCCTTCAGGCCGGCGGAGCTGTGAATGGTGAAGCAGGAAGACTTCTCGCCGCTCCACCATTCAGCCTGCAGACACAGATTGCGCTGCCAGCCTGTGTAGGCGGAGCCTGCAGCCAAAAATCTGAATAAGCTCTGCCCACATAGTGCTGCAGAGCGATCTGTGCCTGTAGGGAAAAGAGGTAAACTTCTAGCAGCTTGACAAATGTAGCAATCGTGATCCACGCCTGTATTTTGCGTGCAATATGCACATATTACATTGCCGATTTTCACAATCAAGAAAATAATCGTGAAGTCTCGAATTTGCGAATTTATGAGGAATATTCACCCAAATATTTGCGAAATATCGCAAATTCAAATATTGCCCCTGCCGCTCATCACTAATTATTACTGTGAAGGGGGCACAATGGGGATTTCTACTATGGAGGGGGCACAGTGGGTATTACTACTATTAAGGGGGCACAATGGGCATTATTATTATAAAGGGGGCACAACGGGGATTATTACTATGAAGGGGACTCAGGGTTTATTACTATGAAGGAGGTACAATGGGGATTATTACTATGAAGGAGGCACAATGGGGATTATTACTGTGAAGGGGGCACAATGGGGATTATAACTGTGAAGGGGGCACAAAGAGGGCATTACTACTGTGGGGGGGCACAATGAAGGCATAACTACTGTGAGGGGGCACACATCTGTACAAAACTACTGTGAAGGTTGTACAATTTGGGCAATACTAGTGTGAGGGGATACCATTTTTTTTTTTAAGTATTAGGGATGGGGGGCAGAGAAAGGACCTGCTATATATTGTAGGAAGGATCAAGTGAACATTGTGGATGGAAGGTACGTGTCACCAAGGTTCCTGGCCTTGGTGAAGTAAGAGTCGTGTTTTTTTTTTATGTCAGTAGCAATAGCTGTTGCACACAATTGCTATTTAGTATAGCTATTATAGCTGATCTGGGCAGGCTCTTGCTGGGAGTAGTCAAAGTGCTGGGTGGGTGACTGCTCCCCATGTTCCAGGCTGGGTCTTGGCTGGGATATATAGCACAAGCAGCACTATCAGTTGTGTGGATTACCTCCCTCTGACAGGGGAGCTCAGGACTTTGTGTGCTGGGATCTGAGGGCTGTGTTTTGGGACCTGCGGCTGAGCCGAGCTGGAGGTCTCAGACCCCTGTGAAAGTGAACAGGCTGCCTAAAAAAGCTTGCCTATGGACTTGCTAACACCCAAGAGCTAAAGTGACTTTTATGTGTGTGAACAAACACCAAGCCACCTGATTTTGTGTGATGCTCCTATTTGTGTAAATAAAACACGGACATTTGATTTACAAGCTTGTACTTTGCCTCTGTACTGCACCTGCTAGTCCTATCTACTAGAGCAAATCCCCACAATATATATATATATATATTTTTTTTTTGTGACAGGACCAGGTGGAAAGTGGTAGATGGAGTTTACATTTCCACTAGATTCCTGTCTTATACGGTCTAAAAAAGCAGCCAGTGAATTGACAGCAAGGGAAAAAAGGTTTTATCCTCAAAAGACCTTCTTCTCTCCTCTCCTCTTATCACCTCTTCCCACAATCGTCTTTAAGATTTCTCCCGTGCATCCCCCATCCTCTGGAACTCACTACCCCAGCATATCAGACTCTCACCTACACTGGAATCCTTCAAAAGAAATCTGAAAACCCACCTCTTCAGACAAGCCTACAACCAGTGATCCTGCTGCCTCTATACCGCCATGACCAGCTTCACCCTCACCTACTTTGTCCTTCTCCTATACCATGTGGATTGTAAGCCCTCGCGGGCAGGGCCTTCTTTACTTCTGTACCAGTTTGTAACCCGTCTTTTTCATGCCTAGTGCAACTGTCTGTATTATGTATGTGCACCGCTTATCATATGTACAGTGCTATGGAATGAATGGCACTTTAATAATAAATAATAATAAAGGTTTTGAAAGAAAAAAAACCTAGTTAGAAGGGCCTGGCTGCTTGGAGCAGGGAGAGTTTGGTGGGTCCCTGCTCCAATTAGCCACTCCAGGTATTCAGGGTAACTGTGGCTAATCACCTTGGAACCTGGGTGTGCTATAAAAGGGCAGACAGCTCACTAGGTGATGGTCTCTACTCCTGGGAGGAACTCGGTTTCTGTCTGAGTAAAAAAAAAACGGTGTTTTTTTTATGGTACTGGGCACAAGGCTCAGTTCCATGTAATTTGGAACTACGGCATGTTTAGATGTAGCGGCCAGACGGTAAGGTATTTCATATCTTTTTTTTTTAATCAAATCTGTTTTTATTGAAACAGCAAAAATAAACAGTACAGATCACAATGTGACGTCCAGAGTGTGACATAAAAGGCCAAGTGGATTGCATACAATACGGTGTAGGATAGCACAAGATAGCACAAGATACAATGTCATTTTTAAGTGTTTAGAACCATTTTAGATGTTAACAAATTGGCACGTAATATCACTATCAAAAAGCATTTTTTGGGGGTTCGGGATCCTCTATCCCATGTAAGTGGGCGCAAGGTGCCGTCATGGACGGAAGATACGTGTCACCGAGGTTCCTGGCCTCGGTGAGGTGAGAGCCGGGTTTTATGTGTCAGCAGCAGCTAGTGCTGCTTGACATTGATAGTTAGTTTGGCTGCAAAGCCAATCCGGGCCGGCTCTTACTGGGAGTAGGCAAAGAGTTGGGTGGGTGCCTACTCCCCACGGTCCAGGCCGGACTTTGCCGGGCTTTTTAAAGGCAGCCACATCAGCAGGTGTGGCTGTGATTGTCCTGGAGCTGCTGCTAGTGCTGTGGAGCTCTCTGGGCTGGAAGGATGAGACCTGCAAGGAGGCGTGCAGTCGTCCTGGAAGCCTGAATGTGGATTATCCTGCGGCTGGGCCGACTGCCAAGTGCGTAACGCGTACCTAAACATCTCACAGGTGATTGAACCTGGTTTTTGGACTCTTTGGTTTTGCCTTTGTGTGTTTGCTGAGTGTGAATTAACACCAAGAGACTGTTTATCGTTTATTTTGTGC